>JAHKKF010514252.1:0-24818 GCA_019740295.1 Labeo calbasu | reverse complement strand
CATAAATGTAAAATAAGTAATATATATATATATATATTATTTATTTATTTTATTTTACCTTTAGCATATATATACAATTAATAATAATTAATATTGCTCACAGTTTTTAGAATAATATGAGCCTTTGGATGTGTAAATTAATTTTCAATTAAAAACCAAAAATACGCTGTTTTATCTACAGTAAATAATTGAAGAAATCATTAAAAGTTTAATTAATTATCATCATAAATCTTTGTTGAAGTTCTAACAGTTTAACATAATATTGTTACATATATTAAAACCAATTATTGTGAGAATTTTTTTGATGTTGAAAAACATGTTCTTTAATAAAATACTGAAAAAGTAGAAATTTTGACTACTATAAATAGAAAACATAATCAAAACATTAATTTGTCATCAAAATAAATGTTCACTGAAGTCCATTTTTTAACATAACATTGTTATATAAGTGTATAATATAAGTTTGTTGAATAATGTTCTTTAATAAAATTCATTAGTTGATTAACAAAGATTAATTGATTATCAAAATAAATGCTTGTTGAAGTCCACTATTTTAACATTATATTGTTACATATGTTCTTTAATAATGTATAGAAAAAGATTGATTTTCAAAATGTTGTTTTAACGTAATATTGTTATGTATATTGCTACGTAAAACAGTCATTTCCTTTACGTGACATCCAAAGGAACAGCGAACCCTTTATGTAAATGTGAAGCTGCAGCAGTGAGCTCATGCAGTGAAATATCATGTGAGAGTTTGCGGTGACAGTGATGAAGTGAATGTGTTGAACCGAGTCTCTATTTTGAAATGCGAGACCATTAGTCGCAGGTTCTGGGATCTCATCCAGACACTTCTCTCCCTTTCTCATTTTTGTGGTATATTGCCAGCAGCCAATATGATTCAATCAGCTCAGCAAAAGCTACTGCCATTTATTATACCAATTCATTTAGGTGAGAGTATCTTCTTTGTGGATGAGAATTACTGGCCGGATGTTAATGTGACAATGGACTGTGTTATTCAATCATCAGAGCAGCCTTTGAGTCATTGTGTGTGTCCAACATCTCTGCGATCCCTGTGAGTTCATGCTTTCTATAATGTTAAATAGATATTACTTTTGTGAAGGCAAACTATAAAAGCCAAACTTACACAGAAAAGAGATAATTGCTGTAGTTGTAGTGTCCTGTACGGGTGAAAATGAAAGCATGTCTCTATTCCTGCTCCAGTCTTATGTCTTATTTCTTTATAGTTTCTGTCATCCTCTTAATGACAGTGAGGTCTGAATGTGTTGGTGCGGTTGATGTGATGGCAGTTTTTGCGTTGATTATAATTTTTTTTTCTCACAAAGGCTGCATTTATTAGATTTAAAAAATAAAGTAATATTGTGAAATATTATTACACTTTTAAATAACTCTTTTATATATGGATACATTGTAAAATGTAATTTATTTCTGTGATCAAAGCTGAATTTTCAGCATCATTACTCCAGTCTTCAGTGTCACATGATTCTTTAGAAATATGACCATGATACATTTTATTTTTCAAAATGTTCTTTAATTTAAAGAACAACATTTATTTGGAATATTTTAGAAGTGTTTTACTGACACTTTTAATCAATTTATGCTTATGCGTGCTTACTTATGTATTAATTTCTTTTAAAAAATTATCTTACTGACCCCAAATCTTTAAATGTTAATGTATTTTATTAAAACTTGTTTGTTTAAAATAATTTTGTTTATTTGTATCAAGTTAAAATTGATCAAATATAAGCCTCCATTCTCAACATGTGCAGTATTTACATTATTTTAGTATCTCTGAGATACTAGTTTAGTTCTTAGCAGTATTTTAAACTCATTTTTATTTTTATGTTTTCCATTGTCATATTCATTTTAGTTGAAGTTAAAAGTTTAAAATATTGTGTTATTTTATTTTATTGTTTTTTCAAAATATGTAGTTTTTATTCATTTCAGTTTTTTATTTTTATATATTTGTTATATTTGTATTTTTCACTTTAAATTTTTAATAATTAAAAAATAATTAGAGAACATATTTTATAATTTATATTTAATTTAAAATATTTTATAAATATTGTTGTGTGTCTTTGACTTTTTTATTAGTTATATATATATTTTTTGTTATTATTCATTTTAGTTTATTTAGTTTTATAGCATTAATTTAAACTACAGTAAATGAAAATTGAGACATTTTGCTGAATTATTTATTTATTTATTTATTCCAGTTAACATTTACTTTATTGCAATTAATGAAAATGTTTTTTGTTAATGCGTTTAGTTTTATTTGTAGTGAACTATAATAACCCTGGTCTGTGATGTTTTGTAGAATCATGTTAACCTCAGATCTCATGTCTTACTCTCTCTGTGTTTGTGTCTGTCAGAGTGCTGTGGCCATGTACGATGGGGCGAGGGTTCCCTCCCCTGAGGATGCCGCTAACGGGGTCCCGCTGCAGCCCGAGACCCCCGCGGCCACACGTCCCAAAGTTAACGAGGAGCCGGAGGAGGAAGAGAGCGTCCCGCCTGAGCCCGTCCTGGTGAAAAAGGCTCATCGTGAGATTCTGGACCATGAGAGGAAGAGGAGAGTGGAGCTGAAATGCATGGAGCTTCAGGAGATGATGGAGGAACAGGGGTGAGTGAGACTCTAACGGGACCATATATATATGTGTGCTTTGGTACTTTAAAATAGGTTTTAATCATTATGCGTATGGTTGTCAGGTAGACACTACCTCTGTTCCAAAGCCTATACACACTGACTTTTCATCTATCTGCTTGCTGTGTACTATATCCAAAGCTGCATCCTAAATGGACAGGAGCCTCTTAAGTGACTCACCAGTGCTGGTATTGTAAGCTAGAAGTCTGCGCTTTAAACTGAAGGCCGAACGCGGCCCGTACCCGAGATCGTCTGACCCGACCCGACCCGACCCGACCCGACCCGAGCAGCACTGTTAAATTTAGAGCCCGAACCCGACCCGAACCCAAAATTGGTTTTCACAACGAATAACTAAACTTTTTAAATATGCTGTATTTCACGATTGCATGCAACAGCCAGTAAACAAATACAAAAAAAGGGTTTTATTAAGGCTTACGGCCGGTTCAACATACAAGGCAAAAAAAGCACTTACCAGTTAGGAGTTTTTTAATGGTTGTAACGACAAGATCATAATTCTTCCACTGTGCAGTTTTCTTTGTAAACCGTTATAAGTTTTTCTGCGCTCAACTTGCTAATAAGCGTATGCCGTTTGCCATGTTGTGACAGAGAGACCGCTAGATCAGGGCAGACACAAGAGCAAAATGAATTTTGTTTAAAATATAGCCTATTCAACAAACATCACAAAACGTTATAGGAAATCCAGCTAGCATGATTTTAATACACGACTTGGAGGCAAAGGGTAAAAATTACGGTCATTTTCTTCAGTTATGGCTCGTTCTAGCATTCTGTATTTTTTAAATCAAACACAGAGATTAAGTGTTGTAAGATCACATTTATTTGAATTAATTATAACATTTGTTTGAATTAATTAACCAGAGAGAGGAGACTGAAAGTTGCTTGTGTGATTACCTGTATCTGTGTGTCTCTCTCTCTCTATAAACAATGAAGCTGAGTTTAGTTACAGCGATTTTACCACATCGTTGCTGAGAAAAATAATGTAGCCAGTCAGTATTGATGCTATTTTATTAATAAACGTTTCTTTGCACCACAGCATTTCTGTGTTTGCCCTGCGCGTTCTCCGATCTCTATGTGCAAGTAATGTGTGTGCTTCAATGAAAGTGTAGCCTGCTGTACCTTAGCTACAAACCCGAACCCGACCCGAACCCGAAGCTACTCGTTAAATATTAACCCGAACCCGACCCGAAACCCAAGAGAATTTCGGGACCCGGTCAGGTAGCAGACCTCTATTGTAAGCTAAAACTAAAGCTATAAAAAAAAACTTAAATTGTGAACTGAAATGAAATAAAATTTAAAATGTTGCATTGGCAACCTACTGAAACAATCATTTAGGTTAATATATTCAGTTAAAAAGAAAGTATTTTTGTGCTTATAAGTTGATTAACAGTTTAAGTCAAATTTAAACTTTTACATTTTAAATTTTGTCTTGGCAACTAACTTAAACAATAAGTTTGATTTGTAAATTATGTAATACATTCAGTCTATTTTCTAAATGCATTAATTTGCATGTACTTAAATATTTTGCAATATACTTAAAGTATTTTTTGTGCTTATAAATCAACAGTTTAAAGTCAAATTGAAACTTGATTAAAATTGAAAATTGAAAAAAAGTAAAAATGATGGCAACTTTTTGAAAAAATAGGTTTAAGTTGTGAATTGTGTAATACAGTGTGCCTCTAAACATATGAATGTGCGCATATATAAATATGGCCGTAGCCAGGCTTTAAAAATTGTTGAGGTCAAAGAGACTGTGTATAATAACCTCCTACAAATACAAATACAACTACATTATATACACTATAAACACTTTAAAAGAGACAGATGTAGATGTTTGTGAAAGAGCATTTTTAAATCACACCCTATTTATTGCGTCAAAATTTGTTAATACTTTACTATAGTTAGGGGTATATAATTTTATCAGTTGTTTATTATTAATGCAACAATACATATTTATGGTTAAAGTTTTTATTATTAACTATTGCTATATGTCTAATTTTGACTAGTGCTCTTATTAATGTTTTTAGCATGAAAATTGTGAAAATTTAACAGCTAAACTGTCAGACTTCATGGCTATAGTGTTTGCGTATTTTATTTAATTCTGTATCCTACTAGTGTTAAAAGCTACTGTTTTTGACAGTGTTGACAACGTTTCTGACAGATAATATCATGGTATTTTTTGCGTTGCTCGGACTGAATGTAATGTCCTGTCTGCAATAACCTGTCTGTGTTTTGATTACTCTCAGGTAAAGTGACAGTGATGCAGTGTTGCCAGATATTGCTATTAAAACAAACAAAAACACGAAAAGTAAATAAAAATGAACCAAAATTATTTTAAATCTTTTGCAAATAAGATGAAATAAAGATATCACTGACCCTAATCTGCCAAATTAAGTGGAAAAGACAAGTCCAAAAACGCTTATAATAGCTGGATCTGGCAACACGGAGGCTGAGCCTGCACCCTTAACTCATAACTCTCTCTCTCTCTCTAAAACCTCGTTCACTCTGTCTGCGTCTCATAGCGATCAATTTCATATCACGGACGCTAAACATTCTTGCAAACTGTCTAAACTGTCATGCAGACATCCATATAAGAAGTTCAGCAGCAAATTAGTAATTCAGAGAGACCTCAGTGACCTCACAGCTGGCTACGGGCCTCTATATGAATATTTAGCAATATACTTCAAGTAAATTGTATTTTGTGCTTATAATGCAACATTTTTAATATATTTTTAAGAATTTTCATTTACTTCTCCTTTCACTGTCTTCACTGTACTGGAAAAACATTTGGTGTAGGATTTACTGAACAATTTTCACTCAGTAAATTTCACAAATAATTACAAACAAATGGCAAGTAACAATTTGAAAAAAAACAAAAAAAACATGGAATTTTAATCTGAATATTTTTTGTAAAATGTACTCCAGTAATCTTTCTTTTACGTACAACTGCAAAAAAATTGAAATTGAATATGACACCAAAATTGTTGAGCTTTACAAAGGAAACTTGTGATGTTTTCATGCATGAGACGTCACATGAACAGCAAAAACATGAAGGAGAATATTAAATCACAATGCATTGTTGCCCATGCTGTTGTTTTATTTAATCCTGCATTATTTTTGATACAGAAATGCAATGCTGGTATTCCTTTATGCACTGGGGCCTGAAACATCTAAGCAAGAACAAGAACAGAAACCTTGATTTGATCTAAAATGTGTCAGAGAACAATCCATAATTCACAGTTGCATTCTAAATATTGCCACAAAGTTCTCTTCTGTGCTCAGTTTTCAGTTTCAATTCAGCTTTTATTGGAAATACAGACATTTAGTGAGTTAGACTGTTGACTAGCTAGTTATCTAAAATACCTTTAATAGCACAAACTACAATTTACAATTACGTTTAGGAAGTTGAATTGTAATTTAAATCAGAATGGCAGGAAGTGGAATTTACTGAATTACAATTCAAAAGAAGTTCAGCATTATAGAAAATGAACTGTTCTTTCACCCTGATCCACAAAAGAGAATGTATTCAATTTTATGAAATATACATTATTGCTTTTGTTCATAAAACTATTCATAAATTCGTCTTAAAGTAATTCTTACTTTTGTGTATAAACTAAATACTGCCTTTTGACAAACTTTGCTTTTGTAGTTGCATAATTCGTTTATTTTTTATTATTTCAACTTATTTGTAAGAATTGATACTATTATAGTTTTTATTTAATACGTATCTTGAATCAGTTTTTATTTTTATATTTTCTTATTTTATTTATTCAATTTTTTCCCCATTTTTAGTAGTTTTTTTTGTTTTATTTTAGTTTTTATATATTTTTTTAATTTCAGTTTTAGTTTGAGTTATTTTAGTGCCTCAAGTTATAATCATAAATGAATATTTGAATATGTTAAAATAATATAAAATAATATCACATTTTACATTTCATTAATAATATTTATTTTAAAAAATGTTTTAAGAGTTTTAAATTTTAGTTTGTTTACATGACATTTAACATTTTTTTTGAATGGTTTAAATTTTAGTTTTAGTTAACTATAATATCCCTGCCTCAAATTCAGCAACTGAACTAGAATTCAAAAGTCATTCTCAGTGCAGTTCTGACCGATCCACAGCACTGCAGGAAGCGGTAAAGCAAACAGCCTGTAATACGACAGTATTTGTGATGTGATGGAGGATTTGCGGCATGACTGACATCTGCTCTAATCCGCACGTCCTGCAGACGTCTGCGCTCGGGCCGCGTCTGACGGCCTTCTGAAGCAGCTCTGAGTGTCTCTAATTAAACAGCAGCTGTGTGACCTTGAGGCAGAATGAATGATGGTGATAAAGCACACAAACAGCACCACGGGGGAACCGGCTCAGCGCACAAAAGCTGATGAAAGATTTGCTTCAGTTCGGGATTAGAAATCTGCTAACGTGCTTAAATGCTTAGTGAATGAGGTGCTGAGTGGGCCTGAATTTCTGCCTCCATTCATCAACACACATCAGAGAAATAGAGGAGAGCGTGTTTGGTTTATCAGCTGTTTAGTTGTGCATACCATGTGTAAAATGGATAGTTTCAGTCCTGTCATCTGTTTGGTCAGTCGAGTGGGGATCTACTGTATTAGTGTACTACACTATTAACCTTAATGTACATCACACCACTAGATTATTAGTGGAAGGACGACACCAAGCTGTCAGTTTGATGCAAAAAATAAAGTTTGAAGGAAAATGTGTGTCCTTAATGTTATTAAAGGGATAGTCCAGCCAAAAATAAACATTTTAGTTTTTCAGTTTTAAATATTGTTTATATACACTATTGCCAAACCAATATATACAAAACAAGTAATGACAAGAAAAGTGAATATATGATATATGGCAATAACAAACAACAATACAAACTGTATTAGAATAAGGTGGCAAGTAATCATTAAAAATAAGATAAAATATTAGAAATAAATATTAATTATAAAAAAAATAATAAAAATAAGTAAGAAGTAACACAAATATATTTGTAGCAGCAGCCAACAATACACTGTGTGGGTCAAAATTATCAGTTTTATGCCAAAAATCATTAGGATATTAAATAAAGATCATGTTCCATGAAGATATTTTGTACATTTCCTACCGTAAATATATCAAATATATATGCGTTGCTAAAAACTTCATTTGGACAACAAGGTGATTTTCTCAATATTTACATTTTTTTGCACCCTCAGATTCTTGATTTTAAAATGATTTATATTCTATTAGCATGGTTGTTTTTAAATGTGCTATATAAATAAAATTGAACTGAACCGATTGAACTTTTGTAGTATTTCTTAATATTTTAAATTAGCTTTGATTTTAGCTTTGATATTTTCTGTTTTTAGTTTAATTTTAGTTTAAGTTTTAGTTATTTTGTCTTTTTGTCATTTTTTTAAATAAATATATTTCTATGTAGCTTTATTTTTCAGTTTTATTTGTAGTATTTTTTTACTTTAACATTTATTGTATTATGTTTTGCATCCAATATTAATTTTATTTCAACATTATTTCAATAAGGAAAATTATTTTAATAGTTTTTGTTTTAGTTGACAGTAACAACACTGTTTCGGAATGACAAAAGTGTAAGTAAATGTTGAATGAATTTTTATTTTTGGGCGGAACAGAATAGAATAGAATAGAACAGAACCATTGCTGATAAAAAACTAAATTGCAAACTGTAGAATATAGCCCCTTTAAAAGCAAACTGTGTAACTTCAGCAGCACCAGTGGAATTTTAAAAATAATGACTGTCACTGAACAGGTTTCCAGTCACTTCTACTGTCTCTCTGTATAAAGCCACATGAATGAAGTCCATCCCATGTTTCTTTGCATTCTCTGCGTCCTCTTATTGGTGTAAATGGACTTTTGCTTGTTAGGAGCTCTGAGTAATGATTATTAGATTGATGACGGTGTTGTGGAGCAGGATGTTGGAGATGGAGGAGGGTGGTGGATCAGCCATCTGGCAGCACGCTCACACTCACACACACACACACACACACACACTCAGTATGATGAGTAATTGTGCTCTGCTTTAGGATGTTGGCTCTCCATATGTTCGTCCCAGTGTGAGAAGCGGCAGACGGCGTGCAGCTCTGTGAAAGTCAGACGAGCTCTGTGTTGCGTTTGCCGAAGATCTGGTTTTCTTGTGTTAGACATGCTTCAGCGGCCACACGTCCTCCGCTTATCTCTGTTTGTACAAGAGACCGCCACACGTCTTCCTTGAGGCTTTTTAAACGGACAGTTCAGCCAAAAATAACGTTCTGTCATCATTTACTCACCCTCATGCCGATCCAAACACGCATGACTTCATTCCTGCAACGCAAATGAGATTTTGAAGAATCCTTCAAGCTGTTTTGCATGCAGTGGCTAAAAAGGCACCATAACAGTAGCTAGCATGACTCTTGCATTATATTATAAATTACATGATAGTTTTGTGGGAGTTCATTGTTGCTCTTGAATCTCATTTGCATTTATGCATATTCAAACGTGACTCATGAAGATGTATCGCTGCAGGTTTGACTTAATATGCATCTCATGATCAAGTATAATAAGGTTTGAGAGGCTGTAGAATTAAGCATATTGTACAAACAAAAAGAAATATAACCAAACATGTTAGGGGTATATGAAAAATAATCAGAAATACGATCACAAGAAAACTTTCAGCAGTCAGGCTTTTATTTTTGGATACTGTTTCCAAATACATTTTACTATCAGTTTTAAATTGTTACATTTTTCTCAAACCAGTTGACTTTACAATAATGAGCAAATACAGTAATTAAATAAAAAACTTAAAAGAAATGTCAAGTAACACATTGCATTAAACATGACGTTTTGAAGCAGAAAGAGTATTATTTTAATAGTATTTTCTTGTGAAATGTACTCTAGTAATCTTTGTTTTATTTACAACTTCTACAAAATCAACAACAATCTTAACTTTCCACGTTGGCCTGTTTTGTCATATAAAAAGAACCGTCTGATATTTACATCCACAGGTTTGGAGCGACACAAGGGTGAATAAATGTCGACACTGCTCATTTTAGGTGTACTGTTCCTTTAAGCTAAGGCCTTGTCTTTATGAATCAGATATCATAGGGATTGTGCAGGATAATTGCAGGGGTGTTTCTCAGAGATCGACGGGGAATTAAATTGGGCGGCTGCTGTTATAATGGCGACTGGAGGCTTTTCTCTGATGCTGTGGATATAAACCGATGCGACACTCCCCCCGTAAAGTCTTTAACCCTGTAACCTTTTCTATACAGCCTCCCCCAACACACACGTTTTAGCTTGATTAAATAGGCAGATGGATGAAGCGCACCTCATTTACTGTATGCATAGCTTTTATAGATTTTCATGTTTTACTTATTTTTTTAGTTCAAGTTAAGGTTTTTCACTTCATGCATTTAAGTTGTGTAATAACTCCACTGAATTTCTTTTTAAAAATGTGTAGTGTAAAGTAAATCCTTCAAGCGTTTGTGCTTCTCTTTGAGCAGAGACTTGCTGTTCTATTCTAAGCGACTGGCCTTGTGTTTTTGCACCTGTCGGATGATAAAACAGGTGAAAAAATCCAGCAGTAGTTGGTCGTCTGGCATTTTCACCCCAGCAGGAACCAATTAGTGGAGTGTTACTGTTGGAGCGGCGCTCCGGTTAATCGCTCCACCGCCACTGGCTATGCCAGCGGCCCAATGCTTCCATCTGCCCCCACCTCCAGGATCAGACCCATCCGTGGCCAGAGAGACAGGAGCGGACAGATGGAGAGGAGGATGAGGCTTCATGTATAATTGACATGTTCCCTGGAGAAGCATGCTGAGACTCAAGTCAATGGATGGACGGATAGATGGACTCCAGTAAGGAAAGATGCAGTTCGTTGTGTAACTAGATTCCCAGACAAGTCTGAGGCTCATAAATATGTATGAGGGCTCCACGTGAACCTTTGTACTGAACCTTAGCACTTAACCTTACTGTAAACCACCAACCGATTAGATGAACTCATGCCATGGTTAATAAACACTTCTTTAAAGTCAAGTCAAACATTTGCTTTTTAGGCAGTCTTGGATTTCAAAGTATTTTCCATTGAGAGCAAAGGTGGTGTGTGTTGTTTTGATGAAAAAGACATTTTTGGACATGCATTGTCAGGTTTTTAGGAATTAATTAAGAATTTAATGATTTATGAAATGTTGATTACTTCGTATCACCATAGTATGAGAAGGGAATTAAAACATTTCAGTGTTGTGTTAATTTAAATAATATGGTAAGACACATTTATACACTTATGCTTAAGTTGTAATTGGTTTTTCACAGTATGAGAACTAAATATTTAATAAATTCATATTTATGAAGCTTAGTTTTCCTTCAGTACATTCCACAGCATTAACATTTTACTCTGGTTTATTTTAAGAAAAACATGCTGTTTCTTGATGCATTTCAGAAACTTTTAAATGTCAAACCGAACAGTTTTCTCTCTCTCTCAAAAAAGCAAAAACATAAAAAACATAAAACCTAATTTTAACATTTATTCTCCATATCCAGGCGTCCTCTCTGAGATAAGATGCAATGTCGGTTTCACATCTTCTGAGCCAGTTCCTTTCAATGAACCATTTAAAAATCACATTTAACGATTAATGTGTGAATTCATTTGATTAAACTTTCAGCAGTTACCCAGCTAAAGAATACAAACTTGAATGTTCTTATTATGTTATGAAAATGTTATTTTTGTTTTGTGAACATTCTAAACTTCCAGGTTTTTAAATGTTTAAAATCTTTGTTTTACCTGAACATTAAAGAAACATTCCATTTTGTAATTTTTGTAATTATAAGAATGTTACTTTTTAATGTTTTCTGAACATTCTGAAACAAGTAAGATGTAAAAAAAAACGTTAGATGAACATCCAAATAAAATGTTTCAGAAATAATAAATCATGTAATCATAACATAATCATGTTTGTGCACGCACAAGTGAACGAATGTTCTACTGCCAATACTAGAAGAACGTTCTGAAAATGTTCCTTGTTAGCAGGGTACACTCTAAAAAATGCTGCGTTAAAAACAAACCAACTTGGGTTATTTGGAAACCCAGCACTGGGTAAATATTGGACAGAACACATTCTGGGTTATTTTGACCCAGCTGGTTGGGTTACATTTTTTTTATTTAAATCATCTATTGTTTAAAAATTATTATATTGCTGGCTTAAAATGGACTGGAACTTACACACAAAAATACACACAGAATTACTAGAGGCAACAGCAATAATCAAAAGGAGAACATTTATCATTAAGCAAGAACACATGGACAAAATACAAGACAAATTGAATTTATTTGGGTATATTACTTTATAACTCGTTTAACAAGCATTTTAGACATAAAAATGTATCATTTAAAAGTAGCATTTTAATTTTAGTGTATCTAATTGTTTTTTTGGTTTTTTTTATGAGAGAAAGACCTGTTAGTGTTTAAAACTGGTAGGTTTGACATTTAAAAGTTTCTGAAATGCATCAAGAAACAGCATGTTTTTCTTAAAAGGGCATTTTTATGTTCGCCGGTGTAACTGCAAACTTCAGACCGTGGCCTTGCGTTTCACTCATAGCTGAAAGATACCATGACTGACTCCTAAAACTGCACATAAACAAACAGTATGACATTAGAGAACATATTTTAACATCAAATTAAATGAACTCAATACTATAATGAATAAAATCCATTTATTTTATGCAAGGCAAAAGGCATTTCCATCATGTGAATTGACAGCTGACTGACTGATCTCATCCTTGTATGTTGCGTTGCCTAAAATAATACAATTTACAGCACAGTAAAGACGTTATAAATGAAATAAAATGTATACAAACCTTTATTTCACTGAAGAAGTGCGCCAAATCGGTGGTGCTGATAACTGGTATCTCCTTTAGAGGACTCAAAAAGCCTGCGCTCTGACTGTAAATTAGCAGCTGGATTGTTTTGTCAAAGACAGGCTCAACCCAGCAGTTGGGTAGAAAAAAATAACCCAGTGTTAAAAATGACCCAGCAACTTAGTTACAGAAACATATTAAAAACAACCCAATAAAATGACCCAACAGGCTGAATCCAGCATTTGGGTTAAAGACATAACCTAGCATTTTTTTAGAGTGTAACAACTCAGTGATTCAATAATACAGACATAGCAAGTCAAGTTAACAATAAACACCTAAGTTGACCTTGTTCCACAATAAAACCAACTTTGTTCACTGCAATAAACTATGCATGAGTTGGCAAATTGTTGGTACAGTGTGCACCATCAGTATTGGCATTATTGATCAATAAGCTGCACTTCCGGTTTGCCATACCCTCCACTATAATCCATCTCTATATGCTCTGCATTGAACCGTCAGCTTCATTAGGTGCACGGGGAGTATGTGCTATTAAACGAGGTTAATCAACGCTATCGATTCACGGTTAAACAAAACAGACAGAAGGTGCATTAATGTCCCAGGAGTCTTTTGCTAATGATGGCGACTTTGCTCTTGTCATTATTGTCTAATTGGCTCAATAAGGCCTTATCCATTGTGGCCAGCATGTAGGTGTGTGTGAGTGTGTGTGTTTCAGTCGCTCTTTCCAAATATGACTAGAGCCCCCTGCAGGGCATGCGTGGCATATGTTTAACCTAAGCACATGGAGTGCCTTTCACTTATTTTTATAAACAGAGAGTGAAATAGCAAGCAATGTGCAATGCTAAACATTTTTTTTTACAGTTAGTAAAATTCCTCAAGGGAAATGGCTTAATGTACAAAATAAAGTTTTAAATACAATTTGAAAATGCAAAACTGTTTATTGCATTTGTGGATTTTAAAAGCATTATCATGAGCTCAGTATAAAAACAATAAAGGAAGGTCAAAAGCAATAAAATGTGTGTTCGGCCCGCTGTCCTCTGCTCATATTCTACGAAAAAGCATAGAAATTCATTTTTATCTTTTGTGTGTGTGTGCGCCTATGTCGGAATGGATTTGATAAAGCAGCATTATCTCCAGCGCCTCCAGCACAAGCTTTTATAGCAGCAAAGTTTGACTTATTCACAAACACGCACATCATCTTCCTCATGGGCCGCTGTGTGCAGCTGCTCTGGGCAGAGGCTGATAAAACCTGCTATTGTGATGCCATACATTACCAGCTGAACTGAATGCATAATGGTTGCCCCTGGTTACACCAGTCTACTTTTAATCAGACAGCAGGTGCAGGTTTCATGTGCCGCTGTGTTAAGACCCTTTCACATGACATACATCAACACACCTTAACATAAGCATCATGTGCTGCTTCGACCTCTGTGCGCAAACTTGCTCAGTTTTGAAACTGAACTGTTTGTCTACAATTTTTTTCAATTTCTCACAAATTTCTCTTCATATGTTTGATGGATTTTTTCACTCAGCATGTTGCATGCAACTTTATCTTAGAATTTGACAAAAGAAGGGAGCACGTCGGTGGTGCCTCAACATGTTGCCTACATAGTCAACTCACTTTTGAAACAAGATTTCAGTTCAATCTCTTTTTGCACAGTATGGGTTCAAATGTTATAAAGCGCACACTGTCGTTTAAGTTTGCCGACTCTCGAGTCACCTTTGCCACCCACGGATTTCTGCATCGTGACACTGAATGAATATAAAAAGTGTTTCTCTGGCCCGGCGCCCCCTGCAGGCAACTGTGTGCATCGGAAATCACATTACAGCCAAACTGTGTGGCATGACAGTCGCACGCACACACACTAGGGTAATCTTATTTCCTGATGGATGCGCTCTAGAGAAAATGAGAATGGCTCGTTTAATATCCAAACACTTGGCCGGGCTGAATGTTTCCATGCTGCGTTTATTTACACATTTTCAGCACGTTTCTAAAATGGGCAAGATTAAAGCTAGACATTTAAACTTTTTGAGTGGTGACCCGTGCAAAAGTTTTTCTGGGTGGTTTCTGGCAGGTCAGTTAATGTTCTTTGGTTCCTTCCTTCAATGTTTGCTGGTAATTTTCACCTGTTTTATCGTCAGACCTGAATGATTCCTTAAATTGTGTTTTATTGAGGTCATTTTTGTTTGCAGGTATTCCGAAGAAGAAATCCGGCAGAAGGTTGGAACGTTTCGGCAGATGCTGATGGAGAAGGAGGGTGTGATAACTCGAGAAGGCTTGCACCCACGTCCACCGTGAGTCAATCACACATGATGTTTGTCAGACAGTAAAACGAGCAAGTGATTGATCTGCTCTGATCTTATTTTCCACACGTAATTGAATATAGTGTGTGTTTCCTGTAGAGACAGTATCGAATAGCGTTTGTGTGTGACATTGTATTGCTGTGATTAATGATAATGCTGACCAGCACTGATAGAAACCATCCATAATGCAAATCTCAGTGCCACTGCATAGATATTGCATATTTAATAGATAAATGTACATTAAATACAATTACCAGAACTAGAAACACCCTAATTTATGTACGTAACTGGCTGGAAAAAAACATTTTGCTAATTAATGCAATGCAAAAATGCTACACAGGGATTGAAATGAGTCATTTTTCAATCTGGTTCATTTACATGAACTGTATGAACAAACTGATTCACTAAAATGAATCTTCAGGAAGTGCCTACACTATTTTTTACCTACCGACAAACACAAACTTTTACAGCACTAGCGCATCAAAATGAAGAGCAAATGATGAACATTAGATGCATAACTAAGGCTATAGCTATGTTTTCTTTTTTTTTTAATCTCATCTTGTCAGAGAGTATAATGGGGAATGTACCTTTGTTACCTAGCATAAAGACAAGTCATAACATTGTCATACATGAAGTCATGTTGAAATAGGTTTAGAAGTGAAATGTAGTGTTCTGCCGCTTATAGGCTGAATGTGTGTGTTTCAGCTGTGCACATACAAATGTTCTTAGCTTGTCGGTGCAGGTCCTTTATCAGAAGCAGAAGGAGGAGATGATCATGATTTATTACTTTCTACAGGTCACAAATGACTCTGTGTTAATGCCATTGCACAGCCCATAGGAAACCTCAGTAACCGTACATCACCTCCTTCACCCAGAGACCAATCTAATAAAAAAGCCTTTTCATCTTAAACATCCTGTTCTTGCTGTTCTATCCACACGAACTCAGAGTCTGAGCCATTATAGCTCCATCAACACAACATTTTTGCTTCATCTTAGAAATCTTCTGTTCTACGAGAGGACCCTTATGTTGTCATTTAACCCTTCTGTTCCATCATAGGGCTCTTATGTTGTCATTTAACCCTTTTGTTTCTTCATAGGACTCTTATGTTGTATTTAACCCTTCTGTTCCGTCATAGAACTTTTATGTTGTCATTTAAACCCTCTGTTCGATCAAAGGACTTTTATGTTGTCATTTAACCCTTCTGTTCCATCATAGGGCTTTTATGTTGTCATTTAACCCTTATGTTCCATCATAGGACTCTTATGTTGTCATTTAACCATTCTGTTTTGTCACAGAAGCCTAATATTGTCAATTAACCCTTCTGTTTCATCAGAGGACCCTTAGATTGAGATTTAACCCTTCACTTTTATCACAGGGCCATTACAGTAACTGTTGTTTTCCATCACAGATTCCATATGTTGTCATTTAACCCTTTTGTTCCATCGTAGGAGTTTTATGTTGTCAATTAACCCTTCTGTTTTGTCATAGAACCCTTATATTGTCAATTAACTCTTCTGTTTCATCATAGGACTCTAATGTTGTTATTTAAACCTTACGTTCCATCATAGGAGTTTTATGTTGTCATTTAACTCTACTGTTCTGTCATAGAACCCTTATATTGTCAATTAACCTTTTTGTTTTATCAGAGGACCCTTAGGTTGTGATTTAACTTTTTTGTTTTATCACAGGACCATTACAGTATGTTGCCATTTAACCATTGTATTCCATCACAGATCCCATATGGTGTCATTTAACTCTTGTTTCATCTTAGGACCCTTATGTTGTCATTTAACCCTTCTGTTCCAGTATAGCACTCTTACGTTGTCATTTAACCCTTATGTTCCATCATATGGCCCTTTATGTTGTCATTCAATCCTTCTGTTTCACTATAGCACTCTTTTTTCTTTTTCTTTTTCTTTTTTCTTTTTCTTTTTTTATTTAACCCTTATGTTCCAACATAGTAGTCTTATGTTGTCATTTAACCATTCTGTTTTGTCATAGAACCCTTTTAGTGTCAATTAACCCTTAGGTTGTGATTTAACCCTTCTGTTTTAATCCCCGGGCCATTACAGTTTGTTGCCATTTAACCTATGCTTTCCATCACAGATCCCATATGTTGTCATTTAACCCTTTTTCCATCATAGGACTCTTGTGTTGTCATTTAACCCTTATGTTCCACCATAGGACACTTATGTTGTCATTTAACCCTTCTGTTCTGTCATAGAACCTTTATATTGTCAATTAACCCTTCTGTTTCGTCAGAGGACCCTTAGGTTGTGATTTAAACCTTCTGTTTTATCATAGGGCCATTTAACAGTATGTTGCCATTTAACCTTTGTGTTTTATCACAGATCCCTTATTTCATCAAAGGACCCTTATATTGTTAAATAACCCTTCAGATTCATCAGAGGACGCTTAGGTTGTGATTTTACCCTTAGAGTATCATAGTTGTCATTTAACCTTTGTGTTCTATCACAGATCCCATTTGTCATTTGACCTTTGTTCCATCATAGGACCCTTACAGTATGTCACAATGTTGTCACATATCCCTTATATGGTCATTTAACTCTTCTGTTCCTTTACAGGACCCTAAGAGTATTTTGTCATTTAACCCTTCTGTTCCATCATAGGACCCTTGTGTTGTCATTTAACTTTTCTGTTCCATCACTGAAGCCTTAAATTGTCATTTAACGCTTCTGTTCTCTCATAAGAGTCTTATGTTTTCATTTAACCCTTCTGCTAATTAACCCTTTTTCATAGGACCCTTATAGTATATTGTCATGTAACCCCTCTGTTCTGTCACTGAACTCTTATATTGTAATTTAACTGTTCTGTTTCATCACAGGGCCCCTATGTTGTTATGTAAACCTTTTGTTCTGAAACAGAGCCCTTACATTATGTTGCCATTTAACCGTTCCTTTTCATCACAGAGCCCTTGTATTGTCATTTAACCACTTCTGTTCCATCATAGAATCCATACAGTATGTTGTCATTTAACCCTCTGTTCTATCACTGAACCTGTATACTGTCATTTAACCTTTTTGTTTCATCACAGAGCCCTTATGTTGTCTTTTAAACATCATAGGACTGTTCGGCTGTTTATAAAAGCACTTTTGCAGAAGCAGGATGGTGACATTTACCACTGTGATGAAGTAGCTGATCATTACAGCTTTAGATAAGATCGCCTTTAGTAGTGAGATGCTAATTTTAATTCATCAAGACACATGTTAGGAAGGATAATGAGGATAAGCTAAGGCTTTATAATGAGGGAGAGAGATTGTAAAAAGTGAGTCTGACAGAAAAATAGATCTGTTAGTACCTTGCCAGGAATACTGTGAAGTTTGA
The DNA here is from genome assembly GCA_019740295.1 of Labeo calbasu. Classification (NCBI taxonomy): domain Eukaryota; kingdom Metazoa; phylum Chordata; class Actinopteri; order Cypriniformes; family Cyprinidae; genus Labeo; species Labeo calbasu. The sequence goes on along the minus strand of JAHKKF010514252.1, from coordinate 6,620 downwards.
TCACATCATATAATCACCTTTATTCTGTTTCTGAGAAATAATAATTTCTTATTAGTAGAGTAAATAAACAGATGTTGACTTCACCCTGAGGAGAATGTTATTTCTTAGAGGTTGCTCCTGCATAGATCAACCTTGTCTTAGATGTTTCTTGCAAAAAATAAAATTGAGTCAAGAGTTCTGTTGCATATGCTGAATGTGTTTGTTTCAGTCATGCACATACAGACTTTCCTAGCTTGTGGGTGCAGGTCCTTAATCAGGAGCAGAAGGAGATTGACATACTAGAATATAGAGTAAAATGAACATACATTAGAGTAAAATGAAGACTTTCACATCTGAGCACAGGTTAAGACATTGCAGCATTTAAACCACCACAGGTCATGACCTTTGACCTCTACCTCCTGCACACACAGGGTCAGACTGCTTCCTCACGGCGATGAAGATCACGTGGAAAACGCTGCTTACGTTGACGGCTATGAGGAAGGCTATGATTGGGATGGAGAATATTACGAGCAAGATTCAACTGCCTACGATGACTGCAGGTAAAAAGCTGAGAAAGGAAGAACACATAGCATCTCTTCTGAGCTCAACACCTATAAACACACTAAGAAACACGCCCTCCTTGGTTACAGCTAGCTTTTTACAAAATATCCTATATATAAATTAACTTGAGACTTATGTGACCATTCGTATTTAGTAAAATATGATCATAAAGTAGCAAAAATTGATTAAAACTCGTAAGCAATATTATTAAAGATTAAATATGGAGCAAATGTGGGTAATTGCACATGTTTATTTTGCAATGAGAAAAATGCTCCAAAATATTCCAAATTATGTCAAGATTTATTTAAGATTTGGAAAAGAACGTCAAAATAAAAATACTGCTTAAATCCTCTCCCGCACTATTATATGTAACCTGAAAACAACACAGAACCAACATGTAAATAGCTTTACTTTTCAAAACGAAGTAATGTAACAGATAGGATTACTTGTATTAAAACCGACATAATGTGAAATGTTGATAACTTTCCCCAGCACTATATATATCCAACACTGCATTTGTTTTACTCCATTTCTTGTCTGCCACTCTAGATCCAAGAGGAAATCCAGCAGTTCACCTTCCCCTCGGCCAAAGAAGAGGAAAAAGAAGAAGGCAAGAAGACACAGTCGGTCAGTTTGCCTTTAGTGATTTAATACAGTGCATCGTCATGTACAGAAAAATCAGTTCACCCAGCAGCCAATATATACTGTGCATAGTACTGCATATGCTCTGATGCATAGAATATCTAAATAACCAAAAGAACTGGCCAAAAGAACACTATGCAACAGAAACACTGTATCCAGCAACGCAATGTGCTCAAATTAACCTGTAATTGCCAGTGTGATCGTTTTGATTGTTTTAAGCCAAAAATGTTAATTTTTTTCTAGTCACTAACTGTAATAAGCAGTAGTACTAGTAAAGCTTGACACACTTTAGCAAGAAACTCTTAAATGCAATGGTGAAAAAGGTCAAGAAGAACTTTAAATATAATTCAGTGAATAGTGGAAGAAAATGATGGTATGTGTGATATTTCATCCACCAGTATTGTTGTTGTGTTTGTGTGACCCACAGAGCTGACAGCCCGTCTCCAACCCGCAGAGACAAGAGGAAGAAGAGCGGAAAGAAACACAAAAGAGACAGGTGTGTGTGTGGGGGGTTACATAACACACAGGTGTACACTGTTCACCGATCAATTAACACAGATCTTCCTGCCAATATTTATCAGACTGTACTGTGTATATTGTATGCAGTATGCAAATTTTCAGCACAAATACCAATATGACCGTAGTCGAAGTGTGTATTATACACTAAACACTGCACGAGACACTGTATCCCACAGTGCATTGCACTAAATCTTAACTTCCATTTCTAATGACACATGATTTTAAATGTTTTATCACTTTATTATATGTTCTTGACCTGTTGTATGCTTTTATTGCCTTAAATTGGTTTGATGTTTTTAACACACAAAATTGGTTTAAAAATACAAAATAACATTTGCATTTTAGAATTAATTGAACATGAAACATGAAGAGGTCATGTGACAACAATATAGCAGTGATGCACATTTTTTACATACTTCTTGATGTACAAAAGTAGGTATTATACAGTATATTTTATATGCCACTTTTTTATGGTGAACACAGTCTTAGATTTTAAACTTTAACAAAGCAGAAAAAGTCTCTTTGAAGTGTAGATTGGGCAGATTTAAACTGTTCTTGTTAATATTTTATGATTAGCATTTGTATTTTAAAAAGAAGCATCAAGGAATAAAGCAAGCTCAACTTAGTGTCCAAAAATAGAGCCTGCTTTACACAAAGACCTTTCTGCGTTCATCAAATATTCGTGTTATTGTTATGTCAGAAATATCAGCAGTATTTGTGCCTGAAAAAACATCCTTGTCTAAACACTGATAAATGTACATGTCAGCATTTTAGATGCTTTGGTTTCTGTCTGTCTTTCTATTATTACGTTTAGTGTATGTATATCTGTGTATCACTATGCAGGATTCTTCTGAGTTTCCTCTTGTCATGACCTCTACTCTATTAAAATTCATAAGGTGGTTTTTCACATAGCGGTATATGATTCTCTGTATAGTGGTCTTGACATAGAGTTAGCAGTGCGCTAGCAATACCAAGGTCATGTGTTTAATTCCCAGGGAACACACACTGATAAAACATAAAGCTTTTATGTAATGCTAGTCACTGTGGATAAAAGCATCTGCTGAATGAATAATTTATTCTGAATTTCCGGCTCACAGACTGATACAGTTTCATACAGTGTTTATTCAGTTTTTACCTCATGCACTTTGGCTTGTGCCTGTCGTGTTAAGATTTTATATAAAATATAAACAACTTTAATGTGCATATATATATTTTTAACAACCAACATGCTGCATATTCCTCCAGTTCAATGCAGTCTTTTCCGTACAGGACAGATTGTTTTTATTCATCTCATGTAACCCTGACGGCTTTATCACAGCTTTCTTCTCTCCTACCGTTTTCCCATATCAAGAAAACATGACAGGACTGACAGATGCTTGGGAGCATGTGTATCTGTTTGTGTCGGGTGTATATAATAGCGAACACACTACGAAAACATGGTGGATTCTTGTGTCAATGTCTTATTACAGCAGCTTCAATACTGTCAGACTGAGTGTGAGCAATGGGGAAAAAGTGTGAAAGAGAGTTAGAAATTGAGTGTAGAAAGAGAGTCAGTTTCTCCCTTCAGTATGGAATGAGCAAAGATGTTAAAAGTGAAACTGTGGTACAGTATATGTGGTTATTCTGTGTTAAATCACCTAAAAAGGGCAAAAGTTGCTAAAACCGATGCACTTTAATCTTCATCACAACGTACAATGACCCCAAAAAATATATGGAGATTTAAATCGCATTTAAAAATGAATTAAATTTAAATGCTGTGTCATCGCTAATGTAACCTTTTTAAAATTAATTGTGCTAGTGGATGTATGAAATAAATTTTTCTCTTTTGTTATTAACATGCAACAACACTAGATCTATTTTGTATCATTTCAAACTGAGCAAATGTATTGTTTATCAAAGTCTCGTTTAAAAAAAAATGTGTTTGTGCATCTTTCTTTAGAATAAATGACTCTTGCTTTGATATTCTATTATCTAATGCATGGCATTCAGGCATTTTAAGCATGACTTAAGTGTCCAAATAATGAATATGGAATCCTAAAACTACAAAATCAGCAGCTGTTTTCTGGTGGTCATAATCTAATCTCTAACTCAACATTTCCTCTCTCTCAGGTCCACATCTGGCTCAAGGAGAAAGAGGAGACATAGGTAAACACTGATCCGTTGAATTTTATGGTCTGGAAACTGTGCTGGAGTCACATTAGTTTGGCAGAGCCAACATTCACTTCACGGTTTGTCCAAGAGCCGTCCATTGACGTGTAAAGTGGACAGCCACGGTTTATTTTGCCTGTATGTGCTGTTTAAGGGCAGAGAAATAAAAAATCAATGACACCACAGTGGCAGACTGACCTGGAAAACACTTGTTCAATAGCGGTCTGCAGTCTCTTTGAACGGTTGCACAGAAAACACTAAAGAAAATAACATAAAAGTAATAAGTATCGATCATTTCACTGAAATCACTCAGAATACGAGGCAGAATGTGTAGTTGTGCTCATGAACGCCTGCACTCTCAGAAAAAAAAGCTGGCACCTTTGAAAAAGGTACACATTTGCACCTTATTTACCCCTAAAGAGTGCATAGTAGTACATATGTGAGTACATATATATGTGTAGCAATAGTCAAAAAATGCATTGTATGGGCCAAAATGATCGATTTTTCATTGGGACATTAAGTAAAGATCATGTTCCATGAAGATAATCTGTAATCAGAACTTAATTTTTGATTAGTAATATGCATTGCTAAGAACTTAATTTTGACAACTTTTAAGGCGATTTTCTCAATATTTAGATTTTTTTGCACCCTCAGATTCCAGATTTTCAAATAGTTATATCTCGCCCAAATATTGTCCTGTCCTAACCTTATTTATTCAGCTTTCTGATGATGTATGCATCTCAATTTTAAAAAATGGACCCTTATGACTTGTTTTGTGGTCCACGGTCACATATTAGTACCTAAACTGTATACATTACCTTTTGAAAAGATACCATCCCAGTGACAACTTTTGTACCTTTTTTTCTGAGAAAAAAGTTGTGTTTTGAACAAAACTGAGTATCAGAAATGTTCACTGAAGCGGCTGTAGTAACTGTTTTGTGACATAAACTTTTGATTATGCTTGATTTTAAGACTTTATGTTCCACCATATTCATTTCTTGTTTAGTTAGATGCGTTTGTTCTCGCCTTTCAGATCTGGGAGCCCCAAAAACAAACACAAAGACAAGAACAAACAGAAGAAGAGGTGAGTAGCATTTATTCTGTGGTTTAAAAGGCTTAAATGTTCAGGATAATGCTTTCGTGCATCATTATGCCTCAGTCTGACAATAAAAATCCAATGCAGATTACAGAGTTTAATGATATTAATTTTCTAAGCAATCAGAGGTTTAATTTTTCACTTGGGATAGTAAGCATGCATGCAGCAACCATCTAGAATACCTTAGCAACTACCTAGCACTGAAAACCACTCGAAACATTTTAGAAACCACATAGCAACACTCACATGTCCATGCAGGCCGTGTGCATGGATTTTTTATGAAAGGAATGAATCGGAATGATGAAACGGACTGTGAGGTGTGTGATGAAGCGGTGTGGGCGGAGTGTGTGAGTGTGTGTGGTGTGACGTGTGTTTGTGTGTGTGTGTCCCGCAGGTGTTCAGTGGAGTCTCCCAGCAGGAGTTCTCAGCACAGAGGCAGCTGCTGTAGTTCCCGCAGCGGATCCGTCTCCTCCACCGCCAGCGTCTCCAAATCACCCAGCAGGTGCGTCTTATATTCGGCCTCTTATCTCCATTTCACAGGCCCTCCGACAAACCTCCTCTAACAAACATTTCACCATGGTGAACATAGTTTCTGCCAAAATACCATGGTTACTACAATAAGACTGTGGTAATGTGGTATTAGTCACCACTGTCATCACAGAAAGGGAATGAATCACAATGACAGAAAAGCTTCTAATACTCTTTGAAGAAGATTTGTAGTCATTATGATTTTACTGCAGGAACTATGGTGTTTTTTTTCAGTTAACATGATTAAATTGTGTAAGGACTTACACTACATTTGAAAGCTCACCAAGGCTGCTTTTATTTAACAAAAAATACAGTATTATTATGAAATATTATTAAAATGTATAATAACAGTTTTCTATGTGAATATATATTAAAAAATGTAATTTATTCCTGTGATCAAAGCTGAATTTTTAGCATCATTACTCGATCTTCAGTGTCACCTGATCCTTCAGAAACCATTCTAATATACTGATTTGCCGCCCAAGAAACATCAATTAATCATAATCATAATGTTAATCAACATTATTAGCAATTTTGAAAACAGTTGTGCTGCTTCATATTTTTTTGGAAATCATGATACATTTTATTTTTCAGGATTCTTTTATGAATAGAAAGATCAAAACAACAGCATTTTTAAATAGATATATTTTATAATAGAAATGTCTTCGCCATCAGTTTAAAGTGTGCTTGCTGAATAAAAGTATTCTTTTCTTCTTTTAAAAAAATGGAAGTATCAGAAAATTCTCAAACAAATATTCAAAAATGTAATTTTCAAAATCGTTTTTTCCCCTTCAGTCAATGTAATAAAATATAATTTATAATATAATTGTAATAATATAATTATAATTAAATGTAATATATAATATAATTTTAAAGTAAATATATATTTTTTTCTGCGGTTTAAATTCAGTTTTAAAAACCTGCAGTGATCAATTTCAAAATCCCAACTGAGCAAAATTTAAACTTGACTGTTTCCAAATTTTAAACTTTTAAACAACCTGCATTAAGCACAAAAAATAAAAATGTCAAAACAGTTTTCAATCCCTGGACTACATAGTTTAATTTATGTGGTACACAATGAATACACTAAACAAAAATATTTTCTTACTCAGCACAGCTATCTAAATATACAGGTACAAAGTATTGT
>JAHKKF010514249.1:40321-54042 GCA_019740295.1 Labeo calbasu | reverse complement strand
AAGCAGGAAGTAGGTGTCTGTCTAGCACCAGACATTGAGTTCATGGTTGACTCCACGTCAGGTCCCATCTCCAGCTCAACTCACGTGAGTAAACTCTCCGCTCTTCGGAGCTCTTATTTACCTGTTTGTGTGCGTGTGAGAACGCGGATTTCTTGGTGGAAATCTCTACTCCTTATCGGAGCGTTCTCAGACCAACTGCGTGATTTACCTACTCACTCGGGCACTTCCGCGTTTGAGTTTTCCGTCACGCTACAAAGGGACTACTCTCGATCATTCATTTCTCGTCCAGCCTCCGTGACAGGAGTAATGATGATGAAAATTCAGGTTTATAAAATAAATTTTCACAATACTGTTTGCACTGTAGTTTTGAATAAATGTAACCTTAGTGCACACAAGAGACTTTAAAAAACATAAAAAGTCAGCCCCCAAATTTTGAACGGTAGTTAGACTATATTATATATGTATTTGGATTTATTCATATTGCAATTTTTTATATAATTAACGTTACACTACAGAAACAACAAATATACATATATAGCCTATCTGTAATGAAATGAATAATAAACTCTGGTAAAAGTTCAGCTACTTAATTGTACACTGCGCATCCATTCCTGAAAACAATGACCGTTAAATGCGAACAAATGAGTGAGACCCGATATCGAAGTCTGATGATGTTCCGTACAAATAAACTTCTGAGTACATAATTCCTGCTTCAGCGCATCCAGTAAAGTGATTTAGTGCATATTGTATATGGTTGCCATGACTGCTAATCGCTGAATTCCAATTTAGAATGTACGGTGAGTAAATATGAGTGCAGAAGAATCAGGCATTTTGTGGCGAGTTTTGGCGAGTGATCATGAGTATCCTCTATACTTTTGGCATCTAAACTTGATATAAAAATATTAAATATTCCATTAAAATATTTTCATAACCTATGCTAATTTTCATAAAATCTGCTCGGTGCATTGAGATAAATAAACAGGCGTGCTACACGGTGGAGGTCCGTGTGGAAATTTTCAGATGTGTAAATTACTAATGATCACAGCAATGACTGATTTGAGCAATTTTTTAAATGTATAATTGTTAATAATTATGCCCCCATACACGGATGATATCTCATATATTCTTGATATTTTATGATGCATTATAGTCACTTGCATTACAGTTGCTAATGGACCTCCACTGGGCATATACTGTAAAAAAAAAAGACCCAAGACAACCAACTTCCAGGCTCTTATATGTTTACTCAAATCAACTGTTTGCCCTTCTGTTTCTGTCACAGTGTTTTACAAATACAAAGGCAACGTTAGTACTGTGTATTGTTCAGTTCTTTGGGTCATCTTTTACCATTGAGTTAAAACATCAACATGAGTATGTTAACCATACCCACCAGTTTTCCTGCAGTGCAATCTCCTGAGCTCTCAGATGAGCTCAAAGCTGCCCTCACCATAGGGCAGTGCTGGGCAATAATGGTGGTTTCTTCTCCATTATCTGAGGAGCCTGAGTATGGGGACCTCACCTCACTGCAGTGGTGGGGAACAATGGAGGCAGGAGAAACTTCTTGCCCCACATCCCTGGTCTTCAGTGATGAATCTGAGAAGTCCCCGCACTTAGACTTCCCGGATGAGACACTGAAGACCAAGGAGCCATGGAGGCAGAAGAAGACAGGTTGCTCCCAACAGGGAGCACCTGTGCCTTCCTATACCAAGTAGAGGAACCACGCCTCATCCCTGGTCTTTAGTGATGCAATTGAGAAGGGAGAGTCTCCACACTCTGGGTTCTCAGATGCAACAATGAAGACCAGGGAGCACCAAAGGAAGTGGAGGCCGAAGAAGCCTCAGGGACCACCTGTGCCTGCTAGATCTGAGAAGGCTGAGTGTGGGGACAGCATTCTCGCTAAGCAGGGGAGGCAAGAGCAAAAGAACTGGAGGCAGAAGAATCCTCAGGGATCTGAACTGGAAGCACCTATGCCTGCTAGACCCCCACAGGTAGCACCAGTACCCACAGTGTCTCCTCAAGACACACCCATGGGCACCAAATCTCAACAGAGAGAAGCTGTGTCTGCCCCAAAGATGTCAAAACTGAAGGTCCCTGAGCAACTGAGGCAGGACCAGCTGCAGCAGAAGCCTCAAGCATCCTCTGTTCAAGGAGCACCTGTGCCCAACAAGACCCAAGAAAGGCAAAGGCCTAAGATACCTGAGCGGCTGAGGCAGGAGCTGCTTCAGATGTCGCCTCCAGCCTCTTCTGTGAAGGGAGCACCCGCACCCAGCAAGACCCCAGAGAGGCAAAGGTTGAAGATACCTGAGCCACTTAGGCAGGAGCTGCTGCAGCTCTCCGCTCGAGCCTCTTCTCAGAAGAGAGCCCCTTTCCCCAAAAGACCACAGAGAGGCAAAGGCCTAAGATCCCTGAGTCGCTGAAACAGGAGCTGCTTCAGGTGTTGCCTCCAGCCTCCTCTGTGAAGGGAGCACCTGTTCCCCAAAAGACCCTAGAGAAGCAGAAGCTGAAGATACCTGAGCAGCTGAGGAGGAAGATGCTGCAGCAGAAGCCTCAGGCCTCTCCTGTACAGGGTGCTCCCATGCCTTCCAAGGCCCCACAGGAAGCACCTTTACCCGACAGGGACCCTGTGCAAGCTGGGAAACCCACAAGGAGCAGGAGTGCCTGCCAGGTCTCCACCAGCAGAGGCTCCATGCCAGCCTTCAAAGGGAGCAGCAGTGCTCTGCAAAACCCTTACAACAAGAAAGTGGAGGTTTGCTGAGCCTGTCTCTGCCACCCAGGGATCACCCCTGCCCTCCAGGACCTCAGAAGTGGTGCCTGTGTATTCTGGGACCCTAGATGTGACCAAAAGTTACCCACAACAGGGAACAGATCCCAGAATCATAGGGCAGCAGAGGCAGCAGTGGAGGGAGCAGTAGAGACAGCAGAGGCGGCAGAAAGCATCAGTAAGTCCCTTCCATCTTTCATTTTTACTTACTTTCAGATTTATTCGAAAAGTTAAACACTGCCTTCATCTAAGGTACTATGTTGTCTGGGTCGCCTATTCGAAATCCTATTATATTTCAAGGTGCTAGAAAGATATATCTTTAGATTTAAGAAGCTCTCCTTTAACCTACACAGTGTTCCATGATAATGTATCACCTTGAAGATGGTAAGTCCCTTCTATCTCTCGGTTTTATTTAGACTTACTTAAAAATACTACAGCTACTTTTTGCATCCTCTATTTAAAACTTACTATATTTAAAAATGAAAGTTAATCTGAGATGAGTATCATATCCTTTTTAGTTCATAAACCTCATACTGAAATTGTAGAAGCAATATGTCTTTAGATTTTCAGAATCACTATCAGCGTTTCATCATTATGTTTTTTCCTTCAACAGGACCATGCAGGTGTGGGCCGGTGGTCACCTCCAGAAAAAAGGAACGCATGGCAGACAAAATCAAAGGCCAGCAGCTGGGACCAAGCAGCTTAAAGCATTTATGTAGCATAATCATATGCTTAATGGAATATTTGTAAATTTCAGACAATAAAAATCATAGAGAACACATTTTGTTTATTATGTTATATAATAACACACACATGTTTACATGTTTTATGGGGACATTCCATAGGCATAATGGTTTTTATACTGTACAAACCCTATTTTCTATCGCTCTACACCTACCCTACACCTAAACCTAGCCCTCACAGGAGACTGTGCACACTTTTACTTTCTCAAAAAAACTCATTCTGCATGATTTCTAAGCCTGTTTCCTCATGGGGACCTCACGAATGTCCCCACAAGGTCAAAACTTACTGGTATTACTATCCTTGTGGGGACTTTTGGGCCCCATAACGTGATAAATACCAGGTGCACACACACACACACACGCACACTCGCACACTCTTGACTTTTGGTTGAAATTGACATTGCATTTCTCAATCACTAGAGGGTGTCACTATATTATTTATTAGTCAATAATTCCTCATGGGCTTCATGTCTTTAAACAATTTAAGGTATGTAATATGTAGTTTTTCTGGGTTTATTAAAAAAGACAGTCACCATCTATTGGCCTAATAATGTAACATGAAAAATCATTGAACATTTTCCCACACAACCTGACAGCCTATGTGGAATAAATATAGACAAGGGGAAACCCACTGTTGTTTATTTTGTGATTTCCTGTAGACGTGTATTACAGTTTTAGTTTTAGATCTTATGGTTCTATTAGTAATTATAATTAATAAGAATAATTCAGCAATACATAATAGCATTCTAATAAAATCCTTCAAAACAAAGTAATATATTTATATTCTTTACATCAGTGCAAAATTGTAAAAGGAAGCTATAGCAAAGTCAATTTCATTTGACGAATCATTCAAACAGTTTCAAAGAGCCTGGTCAATTCTGCATTAATGTCTGTAGTTTATATTAGTGGCGTTAAAATCAATATGACCGTTTTTAACTGTTTTACAGACTGCTAAAATATAAAGCCCACCTCTAAACGTCCATGGTTTAAAAACATGTGTAAAGTTTTTAAACATGTAAGTATAAGCTTCTTAAGGGAAGTACTAAATAAAACAAAATCTTTAAACAAAATAATAAAAAAATACACATCATCTTGTTTAAAAGTTTACACCCCCTGCTTTTAATGCATTGTGTTTCCTTCTTGAGCATCAGTAAATGTTTTCACCTTTTGTAATTGTTGTGTATGAGTTCCTCAACTGTGTGAAAATAAGGATTTCAAAAATAAATCATAAATCATACATACATGGTTGGAAAGGTGTCAAATATGTGAAAGATACTCAGATAATCAATTGCTGTTAAATTAATTGTATATTACAGTGTACATTAATGTTCAAATGAAAATAAATTACATCAAAATTCAAAGTAATCACTTTGGTAATCTAAAATACTTTACTGGTGTAACTGTAATCCGATTACCACCCACTTAAAATGTAATTGTAATGAAATACGTAACTACGTTACATGTATTCCGTTTTTAAACCGGTTTGCAAATCTGATTAAAAAATTCAAACTTATTTGTCAAAAGATTCGTTGACAAATCGAGCATTCTAATTGGGATATTAATTGAATATGAGTGCAAAATTAAAACGAGGAGGTTTAGGATAGCTGAAATTTAATTTATCGCTGAATATTTTTTTTTTCACATTTATCCTACATATTACTCATACTGCTACGTATCCACCTTATTTTTCCCGTAAGAGTGGGTGCAGCCATTTGTAATTTTTTTGTGTCTGGCTTCCGGTCTCATCCACTTCCAGCTATTTTTAGCTGCACAAAAAAGCTAATTTTGCTGCTAGATACTGCAAACTGGTGTGTCTTACCATATTATATTAATGTATTATCTTAATTATGAACACACTGGTTTGTAGTGCAAACTGTTTTACCGTTTACTGCACTTCGATATTCTTCTTGTTGCTTCCCTATGGCGGATTACAAACCGGACGTCTAACACATTACCAGAAAACAGCTTACTACCGCACTGAAAAATAAGGTGGATAGATTGAAAACTAGGAGACCGAAATGTATGTTGGCGTTTAGCGTCCACGAATATGATTGAGAAACGCCCGTTTGTGAGTAGATTTAATCGATGCTGATTAGCAACAAACTTACTTCCTTTTTACAGACATAATGGATATTCAAAACAGAAACAGACGGAGTTTTATTTCCCTCTGTATTAACGCCAATATGGGACTTTTAACTTTACCTGGGATCAACTAAGGCAGGCGAGCGCACAATGGAAAGGAAGGGATTACTGAAACTTGAATTACTCTACTAGTTCCACACAAAGACACGTGTGTACAGATGTAACCCGCCCTCTCTGAGCCTCTCAAAGAATTTGATCACAGTCTTTCCTCATTAAACCGCACTGAAAACATCGCCTTGGATTGTGTCGTTAAACGTCTAGAAAACATGCACCGGGAAACAAACGCGCAACGGACTTTTGCTGGTGGTCACATATATCTCATGAATAAGTGAATATTGTGGGACGATGAAGAGAGCAGGTGAGTTGTAACGTTGTGTCATTTAAAAGACAAATAGTGCTAAGGATATCTCAACTTCACCACTGGTTTATGCAAACTTGGTTGAACTCACTTTTTAAAGGCAAATATCAGTATTTAAAAGAAAATGACTTACTTAAGAAAAGTTGTCAAAATTTCAGTAACAGGTGTGTTTTCTCTAGAAGAGGTTTTGTTTGTTTTTTAAATGCCTAGTTCAGATACTTTCCCTAAATATTCACTGGAGTAAAAAGTATGACAGCTATAGTCTCAGTCTACCATATGTATTTGATGGATCTTTTAAGTGTTGGGTATTTCAACTAAGTGACATAGCAGAATATGCAAAATAATTCTTGTGTACTCCTATTAAAGCTGCATGGGGACTTTCCATGTACAGTATATTTCTGGAATGTAGAGATGGATGTAGAAACTGAAAATGACGGCATCTTAAATGTGCATGTTAGAACAACTTCTAACGTTAAGGTCCTGATCCTTTCTGGGTTTTGAGAGACCCCAAGCATATTTAATGTTTAATGTAACGCTTTTTGTAATTTTATGAGTTAACAGCTAGATATAATATTTCAGAAATACAAAACGGAAGTTACAGGAAGTTTCAGATTACTTTTTTCAAGTAACTAGTAAAGTAATACATTACTTTTAAATTTACAATGAAATATGAGTTGGTGTTTTTTTTTGTTTGTTTGTTTTTTTTGTTTCAAAAAAGTAAAATGATTAATTGCGATTAATCGCATCCAAAATACAAGTTTTTGTTTATATAATATATGTGTGTGTACCGTTAGACACACACGTACAGTATATATTTACATGTATATATTTATATTCACATAATTTATACTGTATGTAAATATATTTAATATATAAACAACATATTTTTCTTAAATATATACATGCATGTGTGTGTATTTATATATACGTAACATTATTATACACAGTACACACATATGTACACAATTTATTTTGGATGCGATTATTTGCAATTAATTGTTATATTTATATATAATTTATATTACATATTAATATAAATGTTTTATTTATAAACATAAAATTTTTCTTAAATATATACATGCATGTGTGTGTTTATATGTACATAAAAATATACACAGTACATACACATATATAAACACAAACTTTTATTTTGCATGTGATTGATCGTGATTAATCGTTTAACAGCCCTATTGCTGGGGTCAAACAAACCCCTAAAAGGATCATCATTACTGTCCTGGATAAAAATCATATTTCTGAAAAATATGTTAAATATTGTACTAGGTTTTAATTCAGAGAAAATTATTATTATTATTATTATTATTATTGATACACTCTTAAGATTTTTAAGGTTCTTCAGAGGGAAACAAATTTGGTTCATCTATGGCATCATTGCAAAAATCTTCTTTTGAAGCTTTTTTTAGGAGTGTTTGAGGGACTTCAAACGTTATTGACTAAGCACAGTATGGTTTAAAAGGTCAAATTATACTAACTGTGTTTCAACCAAAGAGCTTGTCTTGTTCTTATTTCTCCATGTGCTTTTCTTTTGTCCTCTCAGTGGGTGATCAGAAACCACCTTTGGCACCAAAACCGAAGGTTGTCCCAGCACCACTGCGAACACATCATCCACCTTCTTCAAAGCTGTGTGTTTACCAGCATACCTCACCAGCTGGTAAATGCAAAGTTAAGCCTGATGTGGCACCAAAACCATGTGTCTCCAAACTTCCCCCTCCCGCATTCAATCCAAAACACCTCAAATCCACGGTTGGCCATCAAAAGTCTGACATCAGCAAGAACGTTGGTGCTTTAAATTTCAGAAATGAAACGCACAGTGGCAGTAGCAAGCCCGAGTGGGATTACATCATTCCCATCTGCGTATGCAACAAACAAAACTGTGTCGATTGCTCACCAAAGGAAAACAACCAAAATGTTCACCAACAAAGTCCTGATAAGTACAAGGCGAGCAAAACTGAAGGACCCAGAAAGAGTCCACCCAATCCTCCGCAGAGGACTCCAGAAGAACAGAAGCATTTAGTAACGCCTACTTTGTCCAAGTGCATCTCTGAACACAGTTCATCCAAAAATAATCATTTCCATCCAACAGAAAGACCTCAGAAAACATCCCAGATCCAGAACACAGATTCTCTGAAAGCTCACCAGAATGGATCTGAGATGCAAACGACCAGAAAACACCAAAAGAACATTGTCTCTAGTGTAAATTCATCTGTTGATCATGATCTAGAACCTCTAGAATGTCAGAAAGCCGTAAGTAGTGTTCAGTGTTATCCGTCCCCTACTAAGCCAACTTGGAAAGCACCACCAGTAGTCATACAGCGCACAACCAAGAAGGAACAATCCACCATTGTCCTTCAAGAGTCAACAGGCCTTACCAAAACAGAGTTTACTGTCTTACCTGTTGATTTAAACAATCTAGATCCATTACAGAGAGACAGTCCTAACAAGGTGAACATCAATGCTGTGAAACATTCAAGAGAGAACAAAGATCCTCAGGCCGCAAGGAGTGCGAAAAGTACCCAGGGAGCTCCAACACCTGTCCAACGCCAGAAGATCCCTCAAATGCATCAAAATAAAACCCAGGATGCTGGTGTACACGAGACTGGAAAGACAGCACAAAATCTGGATGTAACCTCTGAAGTCAATAAACATCTGAAGAAGAAGAGGTCTGAACCTCGACCTGATGGCCACAGACATGATAACACTGGGCCTACAGAGCTTTCAGTAGACATGCTTCCTAAAAAGACATCTCCACTGAGAAACGATGGAAAAATTGCTGAGGGACCACCTCTTGCAGTTGAGAAGAAGCAAGCAATTGATGTGCCAAACAAGAAGACTCTCAAGCCGAAATCCAAGTCCTTATCGTCTGCAGACCTCCTTAAACCCAATGGCCTCAAGAAGACCTCCTTTGTTAGGATCATGGACCTTGACCATGGCAAAAAGGTGCCTAGGTTATCCGTCAAGAGTGGACAGGCCGATGATCTCAGTACGGATACGAATGACCAGTCAGTGGACACGGAGAAACGGCAGCGTTTTGAGAAATTGATGCTGCTGCACAACGGACATCCAGATGGACTGAACTTGAGGCGAGCAGTGAATGGGAACATATTAGGAGTTGAGCAGAGTGTAGATGAAGATCTGGAGAATGTTGGTGAATCCGAACATGCATATGAAGATATCACAGAATATGAAAACCTGCCGCCTTCTAGCACTGCAATGACACAGGATGCCAATAAATTCCAAAAATATGTGGACGATGGGATTTATGAATATCCTGATGTGTTCCCTGAACAGTACGTTGATGCCAAAGAGCAGCAGTTTCTTGAAAGGTTAGTACGCATTGATATTAATAAAAATTGTCCAATGCAGATCAACCAATGATTATGATCATGTTTAAACTAACAGCCAAAATTTTGTATTTTGTGGAAAAGCAGACTGAAAACTAAAAAAAAAAAAAAGTTTTTTGTGAATGTTAAATTAATACTGTAAAGTTTGAATTCAGACATGACAAAATTGTATGTACAGTATGAAATATAGATAACTTTTAATTTTTGAATGAATAATTAGTGAGATTTTAATTTTGGAATCGAGATTTAATAAGTCCAGAATTTTAATTTAAGTAGAATGCAGAATTGCAATTTGAATTTGAATGTAAAATAGAATTAAAATGAAATTAAATTTAAACAAACCAACTGTCAAAACTATCTAGAAAAGCGAAGTTTGTCAAGATGAGCTTTGAATGTTTTGAATTTTTTTAAAAAGTTTACAAATTTTGATGTTTACAGGCTACAGGTGATGTGGATTTGTAGTTAGTTTACATATATCATCATTTTACTTAATATTTTAGTAATATATTTAGTAGTGCTGTTAATTGATTAAAAAATCAGCTAATTAATAGGGCTTTCAAACAATTAATCCCTATTAATCGCACACAAAATAAAAGTTTGAGTTTGCCTAATATATGTGTGTGTGTGTGTGTGTGTGTGTGTACTCTGTTTAAATTATATGTATATAAACATATATACACACACACACAAATTAATCTACATATTTAAAAGAATATTTTTTTACTAAATATTTAGATCTATATATAATATAAATTCTATAAAAATTATAATAAATACATATACTTGTAAATATTTCTTAAATATATACATAAATGTGTTTAAATATACATAATAACTACTCACAGTACACACACATATTAGGTAAACTCAAACATTTATTTTGTATGCAGTTAATCGCGATTAATCGTTTGACAGTCCTAATCACATTTTTCTTAAATTAATTGCGATTAATTGTGATAAAGTGTTTAAACATACTTTTATATTGCAGTAATTTTACTTTCAATCTTCAAATTAATGTAGAAACAACATAAAGACAGTATATTTTTAATATTTGTTAAATATATTTATGACTGAAGGGTGAGTATCACTGATACCAGTACTACTGATGTCTCTAGGAATTTTTTTTCCCTAATATTTAACCATTGACTAGCAAATCAACATTATAGTATAATTGCAATCAATAGTAAAAAAAAAAACTTATAATTTTTGTGAACTTAAAACAATCACATAAACCTATTATTTACCTGTGCCTTTTAGCAAGTAGGAAATATACAGAAATTGAATAAAGTTATCAAACACTAAATACTAAATTAAATATAGATGAGTCTAAAACTGCCCTCAACTAAAGACATTTATGGTTGACTAGTAGTCGTTTATTTAAAGCATTAGTCGAATATTAGTCGTCACGTTTATTAATAAACCTTAGTCATAATAATGAGCCTTTAATAGCCTACATAGCCTAATGAGCGCTCAAGCGCACGCATAAAGCTTTCATTAATGTTTTAATTTATTTGTCGATAAACTAGTGCTTTCATTGTTTTCGGCTGAAGAGATGAAGTTGGTGACACTCGTCATCTCCACAGTAGTGGATGCGCCTGTGTGCATGTTTTGTACGAATGACATAATCTGAGAATATTTTTTTTCTATTAAATTTGTTCAGTTAAAAGTAGGCATTTCACTCTCGATAGATATACTTTTCATCTCTCTAAGGCAAGTATACATGGAGTTTCAAAGTTTCACGCTTAAGTTCACAGAAAGCTCATCCTGTTTGCTTTCATTATTTTACAAAAGCACAAAGTTTCGTTGTTATTGTAAGTGCACACAAATAAACGTAGAGTCTTTACAGATTTAAAAGATATATTACTCTTATCTGTATAACCAAAAATGACGGAGTATTTTAAGTGCAAGTGACCGGCACCTCCATCTGTCATGCAGTTAACACGCTATTCTTCAGCTTCCACACTTCGCACAGACACTTGAATAGCACACATTTTTCTAGGTTAACATTAGATTGAACTGTCATGTAAAGTTGGAAATCATTTGACTAGCACCTGGCGTTGTAATGCGTGTAAATGCCCAACCCTAGCTCCGCCCCTGCATTAACTGCGTTCAATTTTTTTAACTGCGTTAATATTTAGTAAATTCATCTTCCTCTCATTCAAATTCCAATTCTTGTTTACACTGCAATAATTAGACACTTGCTGGCTGACAGCACCAACAAAACATTAGGTTGATACAAACTTATACGAAAATATGTTTTGTTTAGTTTATGTGACGCACCCATTCGAGATGGAATTTGAAGAATGGCTGCAGCATTCTGAACAGTTGTTGATGAATGATTTCACATTTGACCCACATCTAATTCATACTACAGATTCTTAGTCACTACTATTGACTCCTCTGCTTCTGTAGGCGTTATGGCGGTGAGAAGGGAAATTTTGGAGATGTATAAATGATTCATGGCTTTAAAATCTGAGAGGCCTTTGATTTCTTGTCAGAAATGTGTTGGAGGAAGTGCAGGAAGTGGATGATGCGCATTCAGAAGAAGATGAAGGCAGCTCAGAAGACGAGGATAACACCGTCAATCGAGAAAAACAGGTAATTTATTCACATTATTAAGAAATGTTATGAAATCTTCTAAAACTTTATACTATATATTTATAGAAATATTACAGAACAATATATACAAAGTCTATTCCACTTTCTATACTTAGTCTACTTTTTTTTTGTTTAGTGATAGTTGTTTATGAGTCCCTTGTTTGTCCTGAACAGTTAAACTGCCTGTTGTTCTTTTGAAAAATCCTTCAGGTCCCACAAATTCTTTGGTTTTTCAGCATTTTTGTGTATTTGAACCCTTTCCAGCAATGACTGTATGATGTTGAGATCCATCTTTTCACACTGAGGACAACTGAGGGACTACTGCAGAAGACTATTACAGAAGGTTCAAACGCTCACTGATGCTCCAGAAGGAAAACTAAGCATTAAGAGCCGTGGGGTGAAAACTTTTGAAAAGAATGAAGATGTGTACATTTTTCTTATTTTGCCTAAATATCTTTTTTTTTTTCATTCAGTACTGCCCTTCAGAAGCTACAGAAGATACTTACATATTTCCCAGAAAACAAAATTAGTTAAATTTACCCTGATCTTTAAATTAAAAAATGTTCACCCCCCGGCTCTTAATGCATCGTGTTTCCTTTTGGAGCATCAGTGAGCGTTTGAACCTTCCGTAATAGTTGCATATGAGTTCTCAGTTGTCCTCAGTGTGAATAGATGAATAAAAAACACAGCCGTGGGTCATTCAGGTCAAGCGTATGTAACCTATTGAACGGGGCCATTTTTTTAAAATTAAACTATTATTTTCTCTTGTGGACTTTATGTAAACATCTTTTATGTGAAATATCTTATTCAGGTCAGTACTAAATAAAAAATAACATGCGTTTTGTATGATCCCTCTTATTTTGCTAAAATAATTAACATTTTGCAGATTCTGCAAGGTGTATGTAAACTTTTGACTTCAACTGTATTTTCGATGGTAATATTTTATTTTTTTGTCTAGACTGAAGCGAAGAAGACCAAGGCTGCACACATTGTAAATGAGATCCTGTCTTCGGAGAAAGTGTAAGTCTGTTGTGTTCGCATAAGTTTCCTCCTTTTAATATTCGTGTTTTTATATTTGCCTTTATTGTACGCTGTATTTATTTCCAGATTTGTGAAAGTGCTGAAGCTCCTCCATGTAGTAAGTGTTCACTATGACTTGTTGAGCTAATTTATATGCAGTCACGTTATTGTAAGCAGCAGCCATTACATAATGTCCCATGTAAAGCTCTGCTTTTCCACTTATTTCATAAAATGTGAGTAAATCAGTCACATGGGCTCTTTTCTAAATCTGCATTTTATGCTTCATCTGCTTCCTACACATTGTTAGTGAAATCAGGCTTGCTTGCAGTCGGCATTGAGCAGTAGCATCACTAAAACAAGCAAATCTATTAGTTTCTCAGTATTTTTGTTGCCAACAGAAAAAATGGGAATTGGGTCTGTCAAGCTCTAATTACTTGAGATAATTTTTACTATTTTGATACTTTTATTGTTTTAAAGGAGACTCTCAGAGCAAAAATGTACACATAATGTACTCATCCCCTTGTCATCCAAGATGTTCATGTCTTTCTTTCTTCAGCCGTAAAGAAATTATGTTTTTTGAGGGAAACATTTCAGCATTTTTCCAAAATGTAGTTTAAATGCAGCTTCAAACGATCCCAAATGTGGTTGTAAACTATCCCAGCTGAGGAAGAAGGGTCTAGTGAATTGATCGGTTATTTACATTAAAAAAAATACAATTTAAATACTTTTTAATCTCAGAC
>JAHKKF010514249.1:12019-40271 GCA_019740295.1 Labeo calbasu | reverse complement strand
ATTCTTCTTGTTGCTTCCCTATGGCGGATTACAAACCGGACGTCTAACACATTACCAGAAAACAGCTTACTACCGCACTGAAAAATAAGGTGGATAGAAAAACGGTGTTCGGTAGTGACATTCTTTAAAGTTACACACAATTTTTTCAGACTTTTGAACACATTTACCTCAAAATGATGGAACCATCTACTTACACCATCTAGCTGAGAGAGAGGGACACAGGAATATTACCTGACCATAAATGCGGGGATGTAGTTCAAATCAGGTTCAGCCAATAGACTAAAACATACACTGTTTCGGTAATGACATTAAAGTGTGGGACACTTTTTTTTTTTTTTAACATGTGTCTCGTTTCCACCAAGCGGAACGGTTCAGTACAGTACGGTACGCAAAACGTACAAACAAAATATATTTTTTGTACTTCACAAACTTTTGACCACAAAACCAGTCTTATGTTGCACGAGTATATTTGTAGCAAATATACATCCAAAAATACATCGGATGGGTCAAATTTATCGGTTTTTCTTTTATGCCAAAAATCATTAGGATATTAAGTAAAGATCATGTTCCATTAAGATATTTTGTAAATTTCCAACTGTAAATATATCAAAAGCTAATTTTTGATTAGTAATATGCAATGCTATGGACAAGTTTAAAGGCGATTTTCTCAGTATTTTGATTTTTTTGCACCATCAGATTCCAGATTTTCTGAAAGCTTATTTATTCAGCTTTCAGATGTATAAATCTCAATTTCAAGACATTTACACTTATGGCTGGTTTTGTGGTCCAGGGTCACTCACACACACACACACACACACACACTGTATATCTATAGGTTAGGCAGGTTAGCATGGCCTCTGCTGGTAGATATTGTAACTACATACCTTGCCATGCCATTTTTACACTTTATATAATATTTTAACTTGAAACTCACTAAAAATTTTCTGCACATATCAGCTCAAGGAAAAAACATTTAGAAATGTAACAAATTGCTTCCTGTTGCTTTAAATAGAATTTTAAGTTCTCACAAAAACAGAAGTGAAAGATGCATGTGCATGATGCATATCTTGTCTCTTTGTATAATAGGTTAAGTTTGGAACAAGATGCTTTATCCATGCATGTCCAACTAAGCTGTGTTCAAAAACAAATTACTACTGTCAGGTTTAGATGCAAACTGGCAAAGTGATCTATTCTTTTCTATTTCCAGCTGGTTCTGTAAAACAATCCTAACGGAACTTCCTTGACCTCTTCCAGCAATCTAGTTTTCACTATTACTTTGTACAGCAATAAAGTCAAATCTTACCAGCATTTCTTTTAAAATTAAATTTTAATAGATTTTGTTGGTTTAGAAAGACAATTTCATTATGAACACAAAAGACTTAGACAATAGACATCTTAAAAATCAAGTTTATTTCTTGAAATTTGTCCAAGACACCGGAGGAATGTGTATCCAGTGTTTCGAGAAAGAATCATGTTACAGTTACCTGTGTATTGTTTTGAGGTATAGTTGAATCACTATTAAAGCCACTCTTAAATATCTAACAAGATGGGAGGAAATCTCCTTAAAAGCAGTAGAGAAACAAAAAAACAAAACAAAACAAAACAAAAAAAAGTTAATGTCACCAAGACTTGCCACAAACAGATTTCAAATGGACAAGCTTACAATCTGTAGGAAATCCCTTTTTATCTCACCTTGAAGCCATGCAACTTTGCAACACAGAGCACAGGTGACACAGGAAGAACAAAACAAAAACAAACAAACAAAAAAAACAAAAAAAACAAAAAAAAAAAAAAAAAAAAAAATTCTAGAAACACTAAAGAAAAAATTAACTGTTTATTTTGAAAGCATTTTGAGAGCTCTGAGCCTAGATGTGGTAGACACAGCCATGATGTAAAATACAACCATACAATACATTAGATTCAAAAAGGTACCAAAAAGTACAGTAAAAAAATAACACTTCCATCTCTGGAAATGTAAAAAGGACACAAAACGAAAACAAAAAAACAAAAATTATAAAACAAATGTGAAAAGTGACATTTGCGCCCCCCAGTTCCTTATGTTTTCTGTACAAAATGAAGCAGAAGTCCAGATTCTGCCAACTTCCGAAAGTAAAAGACCCCAATGTTCACTGTGACCAGACCGCTGGTTCCTGCTCGGTAGCTTTACGACCTTTAAAAGAGAAAAACACAGACATTCAGCTGTATGAATCCATGTATATGGTTAACTTGTAATAATAAAGATAAATAAATTAAAAAAAAAAAAATGAGGTGAAGAGATGGGGCCTATCATATGATCTACTGCTACAACCCTACTGGACGACAAAAACCCACCCCGAAATGGATTGCTCTCTCTGCCTTATATAGGTTCGGCTGGGTAAATGGAGATGAATTGGTAATGGAGCAACACAACCAAATTATCCTTACCATGAGTGGTGGGAAAAATAAATAAAATTCATACCTGCACTACACATGATCAGTATGGCTTGTAGCTACTCTGGTGAGCCCCACGTCTTGGAGTTTTTCCATAGCTTGTATTGCCCTGGTCTAGGGGGGTAAGAGAAGAGCAGAAAAAGGAACTTGAATCCCTTGTATTCACAAGACCCTGACGGGACGGGTAGGAAACCCCAAGGACAATCAGTGCTTACTGTAGTCATATCCACCGCCGTAGCCGTAGTAGCCACCCGAGTAGTCGTAGTTGCCGTAGCCTCCGTATCCACCGTAACCCTGCTGGCCGCCGTAGCCATAACCTTGGTTACCGTAGCCTTGATTCCAGTAGTTATTGTAGCCCTGATTCCAGTTTTGACCCTGGCCTATAAAACAAAAACGATTTTAAACATCAAGGCACAGTAATGCACACTGATATCTGTAAGCAACTTATAAAGCGATTAGTCTCTACTCAAGCTTTGCGGGGCATTAAAACGGATTTAGATTAATAAGATCTGAGTTCAGCCAAAGCCTTTAAGATAGATTAAATCCGTAGACTGATAGGATTTTTATATTACAAATACTTTTAATTTATAATTGCCGTAACTTCAGTGTTAGTTCAGTAACTGTAAACGGACTCTGGCTTTAAAACAGAATGTCAATTTTGAACAAGTTTCCAATATTGGTCATCATCTTCCTGTTTGTTACCATGAAGTGGCTTTGAAACTATTTGTACTGTGTGAAGCCCTATAGAAATAAGTGACTTGACTCTTAACTAAACTACATTCGATTCATATAGTCAACAAGGGTAACTCGGTTGTTTTTCTAATGCATATCACTGTACATTTGATAAGCAGGCTATCATTATCAAGGTAAACTTTGCACAGACTAATGCAGCCTATAATCTGAGTGGTGAGTGAGACCATCCAACAGGAGAGAAGCATGTAGTGGGACTAACCTCCACGCCCCCTTCCTCTTCCTCCAAAACGACCTCCATACTGCTGCTGCTGGTACACTTCTTTTGGCTGTGCAATCTTAATCTCGCACTGGGAAAAAGAAGAAAAAAAACATGAGTGACTGGAGTCAGTCTGCATAAAACACTACCACTAAAATGAATCCTATCAATAAATTCAAGGTAAACTTCACACTTGAGACACTCACAAGGCCTTCTTTTCCATTTGTGTCCTTGGTTCCACTGACGTTGTGATATTTCTTTTCCATAACTTTCTTGACAGGCTCTTCTTCCTTGAAGGTAATGAAGACGAACCCTCTCCTCTTATTTGTCTTTGGATCCATCGGAAGTTCAATAGTCTCGATCTGCAGTGGCAAAGATAATCATGTTAACAAATGTGTTCAAAAGATTCAACTGGAAAACCTACAACTAAAGATACAATATCTTAATAAAAGGAAAAAAAAAATAAATAAAAATAATAATAATAATAATAATAATAATAATAATAATAATAATATTTATACACGACATACAGTACACTACCAGTCAAAAGTTTCTGAACTAAGATTTTTAATGTTTTTTTTTTTTCTCTTCAGGTCACCAAGCCTGCATTTATTTAATCCAAAGTACAGCAAAACTGTACTAAACTAAAATCGTGAAATATTTTTACTACTTAAAATAAAGGTTTTCTATTTTAATACATTTTAAAAATGTAATTCATTCCTGTGATTCCCCAAAAATATAGAAGAACAGCATTTTTTTTAAATAGAAACCTTTCGTAACATTATTAGCATTTCCAACAATCACTTTTGATCAATTTAAAGCATTCTTGCTAAATAGAAGTACTAATTTTTATTTGAAAAAAACAAAAGTTTCTTCAACAGCAAATCAGCATATTAGGATGACTTCTGAAGGACCATGTGACAATTAAGAATGGAGTAATGACGCTGAAAATGTAGCTTTGATCACAGGAATAAGTTACATTTTAAATTATATTCAAATAGAAAACAGTTCTTTTAAGTAGTAAAAAATTTCACAATTTTACAGTTTTCGCTGTACTTTGGATCAAATAAATGCAGGCCTAGGGAGCAGAAGAGACGACTTTAAAAAAAAAAACAAAAAAAAAAAAAACATTTGACTGGTAGTGTATGCTTGTTGTCATCCTTTAATTGTACAAACATGTGAATGCACATTTTCAGTGCAAAACTTAGATTATGCAGATCTACATTTTCTCTTCAGCCTGCTTAAAATAAATAAATTTAATCTATAGGAAATTCCTTAATACCTCGCCAAAGGCACCGAAATACTCGCGGATCCTCTCTTCTGTAGTTTCGGGGTTCAGCCCACCGACAAAGATCTTCTTAACGGGTTCTTTCTTCATTGCCATTGCCTTCTTGGGGTCAATCTGTCGTCCATCCAGTCTGTGCTCTTTTTGTGCTAAAACCTGTGCAAAAAAAGACAAATGATTAGTAAACCATCGTCAAATCGCAAGACTTTAGGTTTTCTTAAGCACCGAAGCTTACCTTATCTACACTGGCTGGCTCTTTAAAAAGAATAAACCCAAATCCCCTTGATCGCCCAGTGTTGGGGTCCATTTTGATGGTGCAGTCTGTCACCTCTCCAAATTTAGAGAAGTAATCTTTAAGGTCCTTTTTACTAGTGTCCCAGCTGAGCCCCCCAACAAACATTTTCCTGAGGAAACGAAGCAGAAAATCGGAGTTAGGCCAGGAGGGGGCGTGGTAGCACAGAATTCACAAAATCACCCATTTCGTGCATTAAAAAAACCCGGTTTCTACTAACAAACAGAAACAGAAAATCGAACGCAAGACAGGTGTATTAATTAAGCGCACGGTGATACAAAAACGTTCTATTAAGCAAACAATTTTGAGGTGCAACAATCCATTTTAGAACCCCGCACCAATGCGCCCATCCCCCTTCAAAAGACACATGGCGCCAACAAAGACGGGAAGGAACAAAGGATTTCATGTCTGCGTATTTAACACAATTATTCTTTTAACATACCCCGCATCTTCCTCTCCTTTGCTCGCATCAATTTGGCCCCCGTCCGATGACCCATTTTGCCCGTCTTCATCATCCCCGGCCGTTTCGTCGGCACCGGCGTCTCCCTGCGCTCCGGCCTGCGCATCCCCGTTGCCTTCCTCGTACTGCCCGGCTCCGTTCAGATCGTCCTCATGGCCGTTTTCGGAGGTTTCCATATACTGCTGTTCGGCGTCTGACATGGTGGTAGTTTAATGTGAAAACCTAAAACTGCAAAGAATGTGAAATGGTTACGAAAGGAAGCGCCTTATGTAATGCATATGCCCCACCATTTTGATCGGCGGCGCTTGCATTCTCATACGCAACAAGAATGTAAACATATCGCTTTGCTAAATCATAAATACACAGCTTTACTGACCTATAATTAAGTATAAAAGTTAAAGCAACCAATACGTACAAAAAGACAAACAAATTTATAATTTGCACGTAAATACTTTACCGTAAAAGCAGCAAGTGAAAAATCTCCGTGGAATGCTTTCCGCGGTGTGGGGCCTTCCTTATTGCGCCGACAAGCGGTTGGTTTTATATTACTGGATGGGAGATAAAGGAAGTTCAGTAAGGGCGCATTTGATTGGGTGGCTTTGAACGCCTATCATTCTAACACCCAATCACATGTGTCGCCTACACGTCACAGAAATCCTCCCCCAAACGCGCTTCTTCTGAACCTTCGTGTCGAGTGGGGGAAGAACTCTTTGTTCTTGTTTGGTTCGTAAACGCGTTGTTGACCACTTTTAAATAAATCTAAAACGTATGTATCATTAGAAGGGAGCTACAAAGCAGATAATTTAAGAAATAGGCGTTTGTATTTGGGGTTTTTTTCTGCCTAGCCAAAATAGCTATAGGAAGGAGGTTATAGCTGGGTTTGCAATAGCCCATTTTACTTTCATTCTTACCTTCATTTTGTTATCGAGAATCATCTTAATGTACGCAGTTCTTCGCTTTCAAAACTTGTTTATCACCATAAGAAACGTGTTTTTTAGGTTTACAATTTCATTTGATGTTAAATAAGAATTGTATGAACAATATTTGAATAAATAAATAAATATTTATTTTTACTGTTATAGTAATCAATGACAAGAGGACACTGTAAATTCATCATTTAATCTTACATTTAAATGAAGACATTTAGACTGCACAATAAAAAGGCTAAAACAAAATTGTAAATTTATTTTAAAAAGCAGTTTGAATGATATGAGGAAAATGACCAAAATATAACAAGACAGTAACTTTTTATTGATAAATTCTCCTTGCTTGAAAAAAATAAAATAGAAATAAAAAAATAAGTTAATCATGCTGCTGCCTCCTCTACTACTGTTCCATCAGATATTTTGGGCTTATTAGGATTATTATTCATCAACCAGTCTGCAAGCCAGGTCTGTAAAGAAAAAAAAAACAGTACAAAAATAACTGCGTAAATAGCATATTAATATATGAATGAAATACAGAAAAAAAAGCTTAATCTGGATCCAAATTATCTGTATTTTGGCTGTTCAGTGTTTGAACAGCACAATAAAACAATACAAACATCCCTTTCTTTTAAACCCCTCATCTGAGCTACAACAAATACATGCAATAAGGGATGCAAATATTTGTAACTTTTTTTGACCGGTTCATCTCATGTTGATTGTGATTAACTGATTAATGATAAATATTCAGTGATAAATGACTGTTTTGTTTGATACTGACAGCTGAGGGATTATTTTATAGGGACAAAATCTTTATGTTACTGTATCGAAAGGCTTAACAGATAGCCTACTTTACAGCAACCACTTGTAAAGAATTATATTTCGTTTCTGAAATCCACCCATCTGCTAGGATCAGTATAATCCTGATTTTTTTGGGATCAAAGGTATACCATTCCTACTAAAAAGTTCTGAACAACAAACAGATTTGATTAAGATCAAAACCAAGATGTGTGTGATGTAATCTATTTTCAGAATCTGTTTTTTCCATTCGAAAAGCCAATGCTCATGATTTGATCCAATCTCATAGCCAAAATCTAATCAAATTTCTTTTGAACTGGGACCAGGGTGTCAAAAAAGGAACCTGATTGAACAGTTTTAAAGAAATACTTTCAAAATTCTGTCATTATGCAATAATTCCAAACCTATTAGAATGACTTTTAATCAACGGATACACTTACGAAAGGGTCCAATGGCTTTTTCTTGCTCAGCTCTGTCAGTCCAGTGAGAAGTGTTGGGCTGACATATCGGCTCAGGTAATCTTTGGCAGCATCTCCCATAGGAATGGGTTCAATCACAGCTGCAATAGATGAGAAAGACAAAAAAAAAAAAAAATATGAAAGGCTTTTTTTTTTTTTTTTTTTTTACTATGCTTTCACATCCTGTTCACTGATCTCATCTGGACAGGGTTAGATTTACTCACAGTTGGGAAACATGAACCTGATCTCCCTCTCAGCAGCAGAGAAGGATTCACTGCCATGCACAGCATTCCGCAGGTCACACGTGCCGAATCTCGCTCTCAGACTGATGGTGACATTCAGAAATATGAGTGTTACATGCAAATATTTACTGATATTGAGCACAAACAAAACATATTACAGTATGTAGAATGAATATAGCTTTGTTGGAATGACAAATGAGTAATGTGATTGATTTAGGTATTGCAGTGAACACTGGCGTTGTAAATTATTAGCCTGAAATGCATAAAAAAAAAAAAAAATGTATCTATTTATAGTTTAAAAGTTACAGAAAATGGTCCACTCTAATAACTGTCTCTTAACATGAGAATCTAACTTCTTTTTATTATTGAACCACCTGCATAGACAGAGAAGATTCATTCAGTGACATTCATTACCAGTCAGGATGTGTCTCTCTAGCCTTTATGCTGCTGACTGGTCCCATTATGGCTTTCCAGGTGGCAATAGCCTGGTGTCGGGCCAGTGCTAGAGCAACAACCGGTCCAGAGCTCATGAAGGCAGTCAGATGGGGAAAATGCAGCTTCCCATAATGCTCAACATAGAAATCACTGCATTGCTCTGGACTCAGCTGTAGCCTTCTTTTCTGTTAAATGAGAATGATAAAAGCATAAGCAGAAAGCAAATGTTATTCCTAAACTAAATCATTGTCCACAAAATATGAGCTTTTAGCTCATACGCACAATGTATCTTTACATTTATTCACTAAAAAGAGGCTTTTCAACAACCTTATGACTTACAAATGAGGAACACGCGATTTATTAAAAGCAGGCAATAACAAAATGCTAGTAATACAATGTTTCAAACATCAGAATAGTACAAGCTAGTAGAAAGGAAATAGAAATAGTGACAGCATACATTTTTTGGTTTTAATACATTTTATTAGCCTCATCTTAAACAATGTAGCGACCTCAGATACATGACTTTTTGCGCTCACAAAATAGACAAAATTAGAAATTCTCTCAATTCACCATGCAACGTTACATAATTCATCTTTTGCGTCGTGCAAAACGTTATATTTAATAAAACGTATCTTTCCAGTTACGCACCTGAAGAATTGTAAATCCAGATTGAAGAATAATGTCCTCAATTTCATCGGTTTTGTGGACGGCGTCGGGTTTGATTAAAGCCAAAGTTCTCTCCACGAAGATGCGAGGTGCAGGCATCTGTTTTTGAGGACTGTCGTTCTCCATGACTTTTAAACGGCTAACGCTAGCGTTACACTAGTTTTTTTTGCAATTACTGGACTTTTCACGGTTAAATTTGAGGTTGCTTGAACAGCCAAAACAACATTTCTCAAATATATAGTGCAGAAAGGTTTATTTACCAGAATGGAAGCACAATTAACATGTTTGCTTGCTTAAAACATTAAAATAGTTCATATACTTAAAGCGTTTGTGTCATTTCACGTCCTCAACGTTGAATCTGGTTTGTTGCCCTTGTTGCTAGGCAACAGTCTCACATTAAATCAACATACAACGCCCTCTAACGGCGTTACAAACCTATTTCAACGACTCAGTTGCATTACAGTCGTAGTTTATTGAGAGGCAGAAACATTTAAGTAAACACAGAGTCAAATGTATCTCTTTTTTAAAGTTTTTTTTATTTAGACATTAGAAAAGGCGTCTATCTGGTTCCAATGGTCACCTGCCACACTCTGATCAGGTTGTCAGTGTAGCCAGCAAACAGAGTCTGTAATAAGAAAAGACAGGAATTATAATCAGGCATTGGCTTAGATGCACTTTCTACTGATTTAAAATCATATTTAATGTCCCCCTCATATTTGCAGGACTGTCACCATAAGGTTTCAGATGTTAAAAGTGAATGGGAATAATCAATGGGAGCAGCTGAGGTAATGAAATGCAAGGAAAAGGCTGCTGTAAAACCCACCTGTCCATCAGCAGACCAGGCCAGAGAAGTGCACTGAGGCGGCTCAGCCTTGCTGTTGGTGGTGATGATATCCTGCCTCAGCTCATCAACAATGATCTTGCCCTCCAGATCCTGTTGAGAGAAGACAGTCAGCTTTGCAACAGCAATATTATAATGTTTTACCCGGTCAAGCCAACAGGTCTCAGAAACAGCCTCTTTATCATCATAGAGATACAGAAGGCATTAAACTTTCATCACAGATTTCTACGCTCCAATATGAGCAGTTTTGTCTTTAAGAAGAGAAATCTTTGCATTTGTAACGCCTTGCGTATATATGAATGAGAGGGGTTTATGTACATAAACTCACCCAGATCTTGATGCTAGGTCCAGTGGCGGCACACAGCCAGTAGCGGTTGGGGCTGAAGCAAAGGGCGTTAATGACATCACCGCCGTCCAGGGTATAAAGGTGCTTGCCCTCATTCAGGTCCCACAGCATGGCTTGCCCATCCTGACAAGACAAACACAGATAGAAGTTCAAAACAAGTTTTGAAAACTCAAATCATCTTCCTAAAGATTTCAGAGTGTGTTCAGAAACAGCCTCTTTTATAATCACATGGATTCAGAAGGCATTAAGGTTTCCATCATCTTTACCCAGTCATCTCAAACCCGTTCACTAACTGCAGTAATAAAAACCAGGAGAAAAAAAAACAAAAAAGTGACATGATTACCTTTCCACCAGAGGCACACAGAGATCCATCAGGAGACACGGTCACTGTGTTCAGGTATCCAGTGTGGCCAATGTGGTTGGTCTTCAGCTTGCAGTTCGCAAGATTCCATACCTGTAACAAACATACATAATTTAAACTGGCTGCATTAGCAAATATTCAGGCAATCCATGCAAGCTGCCCTCAGGTCGTTCACTTTGTTAATGGTCTCAAGCCGTTACCCATCATAATTGCAGGACTTGTCATCAGAGCCCAAAAGCACAGACAAAAAAAATGTGGATTTGTTTAATCACAGGGTAAAGTACAGAGCAACTATTCTAGGTTGCATTAAGGTACAGACAAAAGTCTCACCTTGACCATTTTGTCCCACCCGCAGGACACAATGATGGGGTTGCTGCTGTTGGGAGAGAAACGCACGCAGGACACCCACTCGGTGTGGCTGTCATCCTGTGAAAGAGAAAATAAAGTGGTTCATAACAGCACAAACTGTCCTGAACATCAAGGTATCCATAGAGATTTTAAAATCAAAGACAAATAAAATATTGGTTTTCATCAGGGTCATGCATGTACACGGAGAACAACTTTAAAATAAAACGTGCATCTTACATTTTTACCTAAACAAACACTGAAATTATAACTTTAAAATACAGTTTGATTCCATATACACATGCACTGAAATTAAGCAAGAATAATTAAAGGTAGTGTTATTTTTTTAAATATTCTGAATTAGAATTTTTTATTATTATTATTATTATTATTATTATCATTATTATTATTAACAACTAGTTGCCCAAGAACATTTAATTTAGCTAACTAGGTTTCTAAAATAAAAATTTAATATTTACATAAAGATTTATGAAAATAAAAAGTTCTTAAGCAAGTATTTTAAATAATGCTTATTTCAGGCAACAATTTTTGGTTTTAGTCAATTATAATAACCCTGGTTAGAAATTAATCGATATTGGATTTCGGTGACACGATAATGTGTTTGAGTTTTTATTCGGAAATGTACAATGCTTACATTTCACTAAATCACTTTTTGTAGTTAAATAATTTAATTAGGCCATATCAAGATTCCAACTCCCACATTAGACCTCTTAAAATTAGAAGATTTGTTATAGGATATTTAAGACTTCATGATCTTAAATTTTAAAATCATACTGAATTTAAGATGTTAACACTTGGTTTAACAGACAAGGCTTAAGCCTAGTCCTAGACTAAAATCCAAGTCTGAGCTGTTTCAACAAAAGAAACTTGCACTGATTGATCTTAAAATATCAATACCTTGGTTTTGTCTCAAGATATTTTTTCTAAGGCACGTTTGTAAATTACTTGATGTCCTAATCAAACCATGGCCTAAAACATTATTGCATCTTGAGAAATCAATGACACTTACATATTTTAAGATATGTCAGTGCAATTTCTTTCAGTTAAGTCAGCTCAGACATGCATGTTAGTCTGGGACCAAGCTTAACCCTTGTCTGTGAAACCCAGGGTAAGACTTTTCAGGGACCCCAAGGAAACCCTGTTTAACAGAGATGGTCAAAGACTGATACTACATACTCACGCTTCATAAAGTGAGCACTAAACTTGCATAAAGTATATTATAGAGATCTACCTGGATGGTGTACTTGCAGACTCCCAGGGTGTTCCACAGCTTGATGGTCTTGTCTCTGGATCCAGACACGATCTGACGGTTGTCAGCAGAGAAAGCCACGCTCAGAACATCCTTGGTGTGTCCAACAAAACGGCGGGTTGTAGTGCCACTGGGAGAGAAAAACGCACAAATACAGATTAATCTGACATCATGTAATGGAAAAAAAAAAAAAAAAAAAAAAAAAGTGTTTGCATCTACCTTGTCTTATAAGATTTACTTTGATAAAAACTTCTCAAGACAAACACTGAGCAGAACAAAAATGTTCAGACAATATTCTCATAGCTTCATAAAATTAAGGTTGAACCACTGACGTCACATGGACTATTTTAACATCCTTACTACCTCTCTGGGCCTTAAACGTGGCAGGACCCTTGCAGGGTCAGAAAGTTCTTGCATTTCATCAAAAACATCTTAATTTGTGTTCCAAAGACGAATGAAGATCTCACGGTTTTCTAACAACATGAAAGTGAACGACAGAATTTTCATTTTTGGGTGAAGTACCCCTTTAAGCTGGGGGTCCACCACACAGGAATGACAAATTTGGGGGTCTGTGACATCTAAAAGATTAATAAAAAAAGGCTCCTAACATACACATCCATATTCTTTGGTTTTTAAGTTCAGAAACAGCCTCTTTATCATCACAATGACACAGATGACTTTTGAGTTTCATCACCACTTCACAATCAAACTGAAAAGATTTTGAACAACTGCCCCATCTGTCCAAATACTCACGTTGTCAGATCCCACAAGCGCAGGGTGCCGTCCCAGGAGCCAGACAGGGCGAACTGACCATCAGATGAGATGACAACATCACTCACAAAGTGGGAATGGCCCTTCAGAGCACGCTGGGGGATGCCATAGTTGGTCTCATCACGGGTCAGCTTCCACATGATGATGGTCTTGTCTGCAAGGTGGACAACATAACATCACCTGACAGATCTTTCACCTGTAAGCGCTTATTTGCATTCTAATTTTGACATTTGAAGGCATCTCACACTCTACAGATACACTGGTTACTACCATTCACTAATGCTGCATTATAAGCGTGTCTATTTAACTATAAACCAAGTCTCGAATGCTAAATATGAGTTTTATACACAACTAGAGCTGAATGGAGCTATTATGCGGTGTAATTTTAAGGGCTCGTGTATCCGGATACTCATTGCGCTCCAGCGCGGCTCTGCGGACACTTACCCCGGGACGCGGACAGAATCATGTCGGGAAATTGGGGTGTAGTGGCGATTTGGGTGACCCATCCACTATGACCCTTAAGGGTCCCCCTTACTGTCATCTGCTCGGTCATTTTGGCGCAGGAAAAATCACCTATAAAGGTGGATGGAGTTAGATTTTCTCGGAGGGCCGAGTCCCCCTATATCTCTCACACTATGGCAAGAGGAAAAGGAAGAAGCACACCGGAAGCAAAACTCTTGAGGGTGAACTGTCTTCTTCAGTTCGCGTTCTCGTGTGAGATAACTCATGTGAACAGCTTACTGCCATCTAGTGTGTAGCTTGCAGAACTTGTTTTAGGCTGTCATATTTTACTGGTAATGTTAATAGAGTCGTATGTGTTCGTGCATTTATCGTTGATCTCTTTATCCTGTTTGTCTCGGTTTTTGCTCTTTGTTTTTTTTTTGTTTTTTTTAGTTGTTATTGTTGTTTTGTTTTTTTCATGGGAAGTAGCTTTACGTTTTGAATAAATAAAAATAAAACAACACTTTTATATAACAAATAAAACTGTTCGCAAAGTTTAGGGTGTATAAGGTGCAAGTTTCTAAAATAATGAAAACCAAATTAGGCCTTTCTGGTTTATTTTTTTTAAATACACTACCAGTCAAACAATTTTGAATGGTAAGAATTAAAAAATATATATATATTTGATCTAAAACACAGCAAAAGCAGTAATATTGTGAAATATTATTACTATTAAAAATATCTGCTTTATAATTGAAAATATTTTAAATTGTAATTTATTCCTGTGATCAAGGATACATTTTCAGCATCAGTACTCCAGTCTTCAGTGTCACATGATCCTTCAGAAATTAGTCTAATATGCTGATTTGCTGTTAAAGAAACATTTATAATAATATTAATAATTATTATTATTAGTAGTAGTAGTAGTAGTAGTAGTAGTAATATTTAAATCAGTTGAGTATATTTTTCTGGATTCTTTGATGAACAGAAAGATCCAAAGATCAGCATTTATCTGAAATAAAAAGCTTATCATACACTATACCATTCAAAATCTTGTTTTTTTAAATAAATGTGTTTTTGTTTTGTTTTTTAGCAATGAAATTATAGAAATTAATACTTTCATTTAGCAAGGATTCTTTAAATTGATGATAAAAACATGATTAAAACATTTATAATGTTAAAAAAAATTCTATTTCATATAAATGCTATTCTTCTGAGCTTTCTATTCATCAAAGAAACCTGAAAAACCAGCTAACATAATAATAATAATAAATGTTTTTGAGCAGCAAATCAGAATATTAGAATGATTTCTGAATGATCATGTGACTGGATTAATTATGCTAAAGAATTAGCTTTGAAATCATACAATTAAATTATATTTTAAAATATATTCAAATAGAAAACAGTTATTTTAAATAGTAAAATATTTAAAAATGTTACTGTTTTCGCTGTACTTTGGTGAGACTTCTTTAGAAAACATAAAAAATATTACTGTCCAAAAACTTTTGACTGGTATGTGTGTGTGTGTGTGTGTGTGTGTGTAAAAATAAAAATGTTTGCAACGTTTAGGGTGTATATACGGTGCAAGTTGTGAAAAGTAAAAAGCAAAGTAGGTCTTACTGATTTTTTTTTTTAAATGTATTAATTAAACCATTCACTAATGCTGCATTATAAGCGTGTCTATTTAACTCTGAACTAAGTCTCGAGTGCTAAATATGAGTTTTATACAGAACTAGTGCTGAATGGAGCTATATGCAGTGTAATTTTAAAGGCTCGTGTAGCGCAGCTCTGCGGACACTTACCCCGGGAAATTGCATATAATTTATGAATATATGCAAATTAACATTAGCAACACAAAGAATCATATACAGTGGACAAATGAAACAAAAATAATACATTAAAAAAATACTCAAATATGAATATAATATGAATATATTAATATAGCCTACATATATAAAGAATAATCTTATTGATTCTATAATATACGAATAAAGTACTTGTTAAATTATTGTTCAAGATTTTTAGCTAACATACAGAAGTAATAATATTTTTTATTCATAATAATATACAATATTGTATAATATAATACAATAGACAACTCAGCACTAGTTTCTGGCGCGCCTCTGTGTGCAAGCGCGCTCTCGATCCGATGACGTAGCAGGCTAGTTCTCGAACATTCCAGCTCAACGGACGCCATTTTGAACCCCACCAACGACATCAAAGCAGACGGAGGAAATAAATTCGCATATTTTCAAGTACTGCTATTATTGGAGGACTTTCTTAAGCAAGGTAAGACAGTGGTTTATATTTCGCAGATTATTTCACTCCTACAATGTAGTAATTTCTGTAGGACTGTTTTGTATTTTACCATTTAAAAACGTCAACGACGTCGCTATGCTGACTGCGTGTTTTGTTTATCTTAAGCGTGCAATAAAATCACAAAATGCATTTTATTTTCTGAACGTGTTTCAGTTATTGTTATTGTGTTAATGTTAGCATTCGTAGACTTGCTAAAGAAAATAATTTGCATCGGGCAAATACTGCGCTGACACGAGGCGTTTAGAACAAAGAGGCCACTGTATTTGTGGATTCTGCCCTAGTTATACAATTTCCGGGGATATAGTGTTTGCACTTAATACAAAGGTTGTTTATTTGAATTATGCTTGTTTTATCAGATGAGACAAACGAGAATGCGCTCTCCATGGCTGAGAGAAGTGAGTCTGGAGGAGAGAATGGAGAGAAAGAGACATAGACGAGACTCGCACAGCAGCGAGAGAGAAAACAAACACAGAAAGAAACACCATCAACACCACAAGAACAGCGAAGGGTGAGACTCATTCATAATGCTCTGTATTTATGCCGAGTCCTTTTGAATCATCAAATTGAGGACATCTTATACTAATATTAGTTACTCAGTAAGTTACTAATTTAAGGGATGTCTGATCTTTGGCCATGGCCCACTGAGCCTTATGTGGACATCTTCTGGCAGTGTGTTGTATAATACTTGTTTGACAAGGTTTGCAGCTTTCTTGGAAGCTTCCTGGTAAACATTTGATGAGGTGACCTCAGTGTGTCTCTTTTAGACATGATCTAAGTCATCTATTATTGCCTCAGTTTTAAAAACAAGTTAATTGCTTAGATCCACTTAATTTTATTTGCCATTACAGAGAATATTCAGAATTTGCCTTGATTGTCAACAAATCAGGGCCTCAACCATATGAATGTTTGCCATCGAAAGTTTCCACTCCAGAAAAGATACTACTAATTTTTGCCATGTATTTTATGTGTGCTAATTCATTCCTTTCATGAAGTTTTCTTTACATAAATTATTTCTCAATTTATTTTGTAAAGACACTCTAAAACAATGACTTTGGTGACGTTTCAGCCCAATGTGAATAAGTATCCATTTAATTTTTTTGTATTGTCTTAATAGACATTACTTTGAGACAAAGTGCTCCCTTGACGCCAAAATATATAATATAACTTAATAATTTTCTGGATTTTTCTAAACTTCAATCCAATGTGAATCATTCAGTACCCATTGGTTTTTGTTGCATCTTAATAGGCATTACAGGGCTCTATCCTTACTTTTCTTTTTAGGAGCACAGTCAAAATTTTAAAAGCACCTTTTAATTAATAATCAAACAAATCTGATCAAAAATTAGCCTTCTCATTCCGAGGTGATATTTGACTCTTTAAGTTATTTACAGAGGAATTTTGATTTTTATTTTGTATTGGCATTTTTCTCACTTTATTAAAAGTATGTCATTTGTTAATTTTTTTTAAAATATGTTATAAGCTTTTTAACATTTCTAATTAAAACATCCGAATAAGAGCAAGTAGAATAAGAATGTTACCAGTCAAATGAAATCAGTATTATCAAAATTAATTTGTACTTCAGAGGTGGCACAGAAGAAGACAAAAGTGGCGTGTATGTGTTTTTTCATGTTTAATGAGGCTCAGAGGTGACAAGTGCAATCAAATTCATAAATTCATGTTGAGATTGTTTTAAATATAAAATTTCTAATATAGAACTATTAAAAGATTTAAATAACTGGAAAGATACTTTAAAAGGTAATCTGAACCTACCAGTAGGTGGCGTCAAGTCACTTTTTTAATTTTTTTTTATTTTATACTGAATCATTCATTCATTTGATTTGTTCAAACGGCTGATTCATTCAGGTATGAAGCAAGTGAATGCTTTATGAATGGGAAATTGAATCGACTCAATAGATTAGTTTAAAAATGCACATTCATTCATAAACACTCCTGTGTTTGAATCAAAGACTTTATATATAGGAAGACTGTGCACGCATTATACTTATGAATGGGAGAAAATACAACGCCCAATATGGCGAATAAGCTCCGCCTTCTAAATGAAAAAGCCAATCGTTGATTTAGTAAAGTTACTGCAGTTAGTTAGGTAGAAGCTTTATTAATCCCTGTAAGAGAAAACTCATTTGCCACCTTTATGCAATGCAAACAACTTATAAAATTATAAAAAAGAACAACAACAACACAACAACATAATCCTTCAATAAAAAAAAAAAAAAAACCTTTGCCACCATTGTAATTGCGCATTGGCTGCTTTAGCCTTTTTTAATGATACTGGAGAATAGGAAACAACAATTATGAAGCAGTTGTTGTCAGATTTTATTGGTGATTCAAATGTGAAATTTAATTGGAAGCTTGTTGAACCGTTTTAGAGTTTTGTTTTCCCATTCAAAGAGAGAGGAGCTGCACTTACATGCCCAAGAGGCGTTTCAAAGATGGCTGACGAGTGAAATGACTTGCCTTCAGGGACTTTGGTTTGAATTGAGATGCACAGCAGCTCAGCTGTGACTGGTTTCAAACTATTTTTGATGACGAAATGAGGCAAAATCAAGCAATAGTGTTATTGCCAAACAATGTAACTCACTTAATGTTTATTTAACTGTATTAAATCAATATTCCTCTGCATTACATTGAGACAAAGAGCTATTTTTAATGTGGTATGTCTTGAAAATATGTTTTTTATTATTAAAAAAAAAATCATTTTCTTAATAGGCATTACCTTGAGACAAGGAACTCAAATGAAAGACTGGACATTAAAGACAGGCGAGCTGTATTTCGAGACCATGAGGACGACAGCCGAGGTGCCTGTAAAGACAAGGAGAGAGACCGAGACCGATCCAGATGCCGTGAGAGAGACCAGGGCCGGGATCGAGACAGAGACTGGCACCATTACAGCAAATCCTCTGGCAACAGCAGACGGAGCAGCCGGCACAGACACCGGCACCGTCGCTCCCACCATCACTCTGACTCGGTATGACCACTGTCTGTCTCCCACTGCCTTGTGAACTCTGCTTTCTGTGCCTTCTTTCTTGTTATATGCACTGTGGGAGGTCCTCATTTCCAGTATTGTCTGAATGAATGACAGGAAGAATGTTGGATGAAATTATTACGCTAATATTATGACATAATAAGAGGGTTCTTAATGAAGACATAACATTAGTTTGATATCCACACCACATAAATTGTTTTAAGGCACCTCATTCATGAAGGGGGGATAAAAATCTAGAATGTTTTTCAATGATGAATTGTTATAATTGTCTACTTAATGGTCTGAGAAAGTATCTCATCTGAAAATATGTTGCCATTGTTTTTCTTCTGTAACACACACGATGTGGTGGGCCCTGTGTGTATCTCGTGGGCTGAATTTGCGTTGGCTGCTCCCTGTGGCCGGGCCTGGCTGCTGCGGGTATCTGAACGGGCCGAATCACTTCCCCCCCCTACTCGTGAATGAATGAATGGCGCGTTCTGGTCCCCCACGATTCTCTTGGGTTAATGATGATGGTGGTGATGATGATGATGATGGCGGTGGTCCGAAACCCCAGAGGAGCCATCGCAGGAAAAGATCCAGGAGTATTGAGGATGATGAGGAGGGGCACCTGATCTATCACAGTGGAGACATGCTCAGAGCAAGATGTATAGAAAACACACTTTTCTGTCTCTCTTCTGTATCTTTTCATTTCTTTCACTGCTTATTTTCTGTTTTGGGGTCAGACTAATTTTACACGCTAATTTTGGGGTCCTGATAAATGCAGTTGTGACAACACTTAGACTTATCCTGATGTGTGTATCACCA
Source organism: Labeo calbasu (assembly GCA_019740295.1). Taxonomy (NCBI): domain Eukaryota; kingdom Metazoa; phylum Chordata; class Actinopteri; order Cypriniformes; family Cyprinidae; genus Labeo; species Labeo calbasu. Next base: position 20,831 of record JAHKKF010514249.1, on the reverse strand, counting down.
GTCTAGTATTGTCTTATGTTCGTCGATTATTTATGCATTGGTTTTCTAAGTTGAGTGTTCCAAAACGCAGCAAAAGCTTTTGAAAGGGTTTGATGGACCATTGTGCCAATTTCACGTTTCTAACCGGCTTTCTTTAAACCCGTAGATGAGATTGTGTGCACACTTGGAGAAGGAGCCTTTGGTAAAGTGGTGGAGTGCATTGATCATGAAAAGTAAGTTTTCGTGCCATGTTTTAGCATGTTAAACTTTATTATATTTGTGTTTTTAATGATTAAAATCACTTTTCAGTACTGAAGGTTGCAATGAAATGGAAATAGCAACAGATCTTTTTTATTGCATCTTGGTGTGCCTTGACATGAAACTGACTATTAAAAATACGTATGCTGTTTCATTATTTTGAAACAAAATGATAGTGACAGTCCTTTGTTCAATTCAAAGGAATAGTTTTTCCAAAAATGTTATGAAAATGCACCTGTAGGCCACCCAAGATGTAGATAAGCTTCAGTCAGATTAGATTTGCGGAAATTTAGCGTTACATCACTTGCTCACCAATGGAGATCAATGATGCTCACCTTTTAAGATCAATGATGTGTGATTAGAAAATGAAATCTGTTTAATGTGAACTCTAAATGTTAAGTGTTTTTTGAAAAATGCTTCGGTTGATGAAGTGTCCAATAATAAGTACATGCATTTTTGTTTTCATTTGTGTTAATATTACTGTATGTTGCTATTGCAGGGGTGGAGCTCGCATTGCGCTGAAGATCATTAAAAACATTGAGCGCTATCGTGATGCGGCTCTGTCTGAGGTTGAGGTGCTGGAGCAGATTAACTCACTTGACTGTGACAGACGATAGTAAGTGTCTGCGAAAGCAGATAAGAAAGAAATCTTAAGTAATTTATGCCTCTTTGAAACATGGCTGTGTAATATATCACACTTAATTTGAAATTTATAGCCTCTTGGCTGTATAGAAGTCCGGACCGCATATTAGCATGCAGTATTTCATATCCATTTTTCCTTTCTGCAGTGCTTGTGTGCGGATGTATGACTGGTTTGATCACCACGGGCACATCTGCATCGCCTTTGAGCTGCTGGGCTTGAGCACGTATGATTTTCTGAAGGAAAACAGCTTTCAGGCCTTCTCCATCAACCACATCAGGCACATGGCCTACCAGATCATCAGAGCAGTCAGATGTGAGTCACAACCCCTTTTTTTTTGTGTGTGTATTTTTAGACAAAAAATTGATTTAATCTTGTGTTTCTTTGTGTCTTAGTTCTTCACAAGAATAAGCTGACACACACTGACCTGAAACCAGAGAACATTCTCTTCATTAATTCAGAGTATGACATCAAGTACAATCCAAAAATGGTAAGGGACTTTGATTCAGTTAAGTATTATTTATGTACTGTAAATAATATTTAATTTTTTAAAACTTTGTGTTAACAGAAAATATTTCTATTGAACTTTTTTCAGTTTTAGTAATTGTAGTAATTCAGTTTAAACGTAGTTTAGTTTACATAGTTTTTATGTAACTATTTATATTTAATTCAGCCTGTTTTAGACTCTTCTCAATAGCTTTAGTTAACAAAAAAGCATTGATTTAGACATGCTCTCTCACCATGTTTTTTGCATTAATTGCGTTGTTTGAAATTGTAGAAGAGGGATGAGAGAACACTGAAAAACCCTGATGTGAAAGTAGTTGATTTTGGGAACGCAACGTATGAGCATGAGCATCACACCTCTGTGGTGTCCACACGACATTACCGAGCTCCAGAGGTTATTCTGGGTAAGTAGTTATGGATACTTTTTTATTTGTACATTCTGACATGCATTAATGGCACATTAGCTATGGTTTTGCATGTATTGTGAGCTATAACAGAGATATCCATCTGTTTCAAACAGATCTAGGCTGGAGTCATTCCTGTGACGTGTGGAGTGTGGGTTGCATTCTCATTGAGTATTATCTGGGATCGACTCTATTTCAGGTCATTATCTTCAAATTAGTTTATTGATGTTAACTCAACATGACTTGTTGATTCAGCACTTATTTAGTAGTTTGTGGTTTTCGAAATTACAGACACATGATAGTAAAGAGCATCTGGCCATGATGGAGCGAGTGCTGGGCCCTATACCAACACACATGCTGCAGAAAACAAGGTAATTTCAACGTTTGTATGAAATGAATATTTAATTGCTGTGTTTTTGCAGGGTTTGTAGTAATATGATGGAATTTTACAACTTTAATTTGCACGAGTCAAAAGTTTGTGAACAGTGAGAAGTCTCATCTGCCTGCATTTATCTGATCCAAACACAGCCATTTTCTAAAAATATTTCACAATTTTACTGTTTTCTATTTGAATAGATTTTAAAATGTAATTTATTCCTGTGATTTCAAAGCTGAATTTTTTTTTTTTAGCATAATTACTCCAGTTATATGATTCTAATAGTCTGATTTGCTGCTCTAAAACATTCATCTAAAAAGTCTTTTGTAAGATTATAAATGTCTTTATAATCACTTTTGATCAATTTAAAGCATCCTTTCTAAATAAAAGTATTAATTTTTATAACCTTNTTTCTAAATAAAAGTATTAATTTTTATAACCTCCCCCCCCCCACCTAAAAAAAAAGATATAAGAAAACCTTTTGAATGGTATAATGTTACAAAGCTTATTTCAGATAAATGCTGACCTTTGGATCTTTCTATTCATCAAAGAATCCTGAATTCTAAAATGTATTAAAATAGAAATTTTAAATAGCATAAATATTTGAAAATGTTACTGTTTTTGCTGTACTTTGGATCAAATAAATGTAGGCTTGGTGAGCAGATGAGATTTATTTTTAAAAAATTTACTGTTCAAAAACTTTTGATTGGTAGTGTAGCCCTGGAAAAAGTCATGTAAATGGAGAAAAATTCTATATTTTCTACAATTAAATTAATCTAGTTATGCTCCATAATATGATAAACTCTGTATATTTCATTTGCTAGAAATGTCTCTTCGTGAGTGAAATTGTTGTAGAAATCCTTATTCTGTAACCACAAATGCCTGGAAAAAAAAAAAAAAAAAAGTTATTCCTTAAGTATTTCTTACTTTGTTCTTTTTGTGGAAGTTTGCAAATTTTTATTGTTTGAACGTGTATTAGCGTTGATTCCTCATTCTGCTGTTAGTCCATGTAAGCTAAATCAAAATTCCTTTTTTTCTTATGCAGGAAGAAGAGATATGTTCACCATGATAAGCTGGACTGGGACGTTCGCAGCTCCTCGGGACGTTATGTTAGGAAGCAGTGCAAGCCACTAAGAGTAAGCTTTTCATTCTTAAATATGTTGTTTTACAACTGAAGTTGGTTTTGGCTTAATTTAGGTTTTTGTTTTTACTTTAAGCCGTTAAGACATCTAGAAACAAACAACTTCTGAATTGCTAATCACTTTTTAATTTTCTTGCAGCAATACTTGGTCTCCAGTAGCTCCGACCACGTACAGCTGTTTGATCTCATCGAGAGGATGCTTGAATATGACGTCACGAAGCGGATCACCCTGGATGAAGCCTTTAAACACCCTTTTCTCGACTCCATCAGGAAGAGCAAGAAATAAGTGATTGATTCTATTGCATTTTGCTATAGCTCCTCTCTGAGAGAGGCCGTTTCAGTTGACTGTATCAGTCTTCTGTATACATCATACACTGCTTTCTTCTCGTTTATATTTATTGTGCTTATTTTTCGGTTTAGAGTATGTGACCTTATGCTCTCGAGTTTGTGTCTATTGATTTGTATTTGTGTTGTAACTGCTTAACATGAATGAGAATAATCTGTAACTGTGAAGGAGCAAGGTTTTAGGGTATTAAATATGTATGATAATAGTCACAGATTTGTTAGCATTATCAATATGGACGTAGTGGTATTTGTAAATGTAAATGTTTTCAGTTTTTCCTTGATTTTTAAATAAAATCGCTTCATGATCAGAATCGTTGTCTTATGGATGTATGTTCTTATGCGATCAATAGGGGGCGGTAGATCACAACCTTAAATCTTTACATGTATTTCTGCTTCTAGGCATATGGGTTTATGAAGTATTGGCGACGGGGGACAGTCAAACATGGTTTAGGGATAGTTAGGTTTATATTTTACATGCATTATATAATATAAAATATAATACATTGGTTTTCAATCATTTCACTAAGCACAAACGTTATAAAAATCACATTCGCTTGAGGTAAACCGCAAGAATCTTTTGCTTTAATCACTTTTCCTTATCGTCATCAGATGAAGCATGGGCAAATACATTAATACTGGCATTATTTGTAGCTTTTACTAAGCCTATGTATCGCCGAAAAGATGAAGTTTGGATAACTACTACGGGAGCGAGATGATCAGAACGCAGACGTAAAGTTTCCTTAAGAAATTTTAGCTCCTCAAAATATTGTATGTATAGGCTAATTCTCACACCGATCCTTCGTGTGGAGAAAACAACCTGAAACAGAAAATCTCACACAGATTGTTCACAGCTGCTTCTGGACACTCTCCACCAGTCGTTTCACGCTCGTTTCACCCACAAGCACCACGCTGAATGTCAGAGGAATGTGTGTCTCAATACCTAACGACCGCCCTACCTAGACAGCATTCCTATACGTCACAGACCAGCGCAATAGCCAAAAACGCTATTTACTAGGTAGTCCGCCTACTATGTTTTGAGACGCACACTCATGCTGTTCAAAGCACCGTGTGCTGCTCCGAGCTGCTCAGTCTGACAGGCACATCTCATCGATCAAGAGCTGATCAATACTAAAAAGTGATCTAACTATCGGAAATTAACCTGAGACTTTTTCCAGCATGGATCAATCTGCGGACGGAAATACAGAAAGCAAACAAAATGCGGCGAAACCGATTTATCAGCGTTATTTAGTGTCTTTTCCAACCGTAGTGTGTTTAGTGTTATCGCTGAGTTCAGTAGCGCTGTGTTTTCTCATGACTTTCAAAACGCATCAGATAGAGAGCAGGCTCCGCGAGCTGGAAATAAAGATGACTGACATCTGTCAAGAATCACCCAAGGACGTCTCTGTTCCCCAAGAACTGCGGAAATCCATTGAAACACTCTTACAAGAGGCAAGCGTTTTAATTCTTCATAGCGGATGTTTGTTACGGTCTGCTGTTTCACGTGTTTCTGTCATTTAAATTAGACTCTGTTTAATTCTCTTTAAGTTATTGTTAATCAAAGCATGGCCTGTTATTTTAGTTGCCAATGTTTTTGAAACCTGCTTAACTAAGTCTAATAACGGCAAATTCACACATTTTTCACCAAGATAAGAAATGTGAAAACACGACTATCTATCTATCTATCTATCTATCTATCTATCTATCTATCTATCTATCTTAAAGGATTCTTAGAGATTTACATATAATTCTGCATGTGCCTCAACAGGTGCGTTTGTGATAAACGTGATTTGAAAAATAAACATAATTATACTAATTTCGATCAATTCTTGTAGTAAAGATTATTATTCTCGTGATAGTGTACTCATTTAAAAAAACTAAAGTGTATGCTAAACTGTATGCTTTCCCATTCCTTATTATGTTAACCCTTATAAAATTAACCATGGTTTTACCACAAATAAAACCAAAAACATGATTACTACAGTTAAACCATGGTAACCACAAATTAACTGTGGTTTTGCTACACTAACCATAGTTTAACCATGGTATTTGTAGTAAAACTGTGGTTATATGGTAATGAATATGCCAAAAAAACATGGTTAATACACCTTTACTATAGTAAAACCATGATTAATTTTCATAAGGGAAGAATTACAGAATATATATGTCTTTTGCTCACCGAGCCTGCATTTATTTGATCCAAAGTACAGCAAAAACACTACAGTTTTGAAATATTTCACTATTTAAAATAACTGTTTTCGATTTGAAGCTGAGTTTTTTGCATCATTACTCCAGTCACTTGATCCTTTAGAAATGAGCTGATTAGATTTTTTTCAGGTTTCTCTGATGAATAGAAAGTTCAGAAGAGCAGCATTTATCTAAAATAGAAATCTTTTGTAACATTATAAATGTCTTTATCATCACTTTTGATCAATTTAAAGCACCCTTGCTAAATAAAAAAAATAATATCTATAACCCCCCTCCAAAAACAGACAAAAAAACAAACAAACAAAAAACGATACTGACTTCTAAGCTTTTGATGGTAGAGTGTATAATGTTACAAAAGCCTTTTTTAAAATAAATGCTGATCTTTGGGTCTTTCTATTCATCAAAAAATCCTGAAAACGATGTACTTAGCTGTTTTAAATATTGATAATAATAATAATAAAATGTTTTGAACAGCAAATCAGCATCATCATGTGACACTGAAGACAGGAGACAGACAGACTGATGCTGAAAATTTAGCTTTGATCACAGGAATAAATCACATTTTAAAATATATTTAAATAGAAAACTGTTACTTTAAATAGTAAAAAATATTTCAAAATTGCTGTACTTTAGATTAAAAAAATTCAGGCTTGGTGAGCAGAAGAGACTTCCTTAAAAAGCATTAGAAATCGTACTGTTCAAAAACTTTTGACTGGTAATGTATGTATAGTTTATCAGTAAATTGTAATATATGAAATTATGTAAAATCAAAATAAATTACAAACATGTGAAACAGAATAACGTGTCTCTCTAATATTCAGGATACTGCACAATCAATATTGATTTATTAATGTCTGATTCTTAAAATCTGACCTTACATCTACCTCACATTTAAATAATTAGTTTCCTCCATGTTGTTTATCACATTTCAGAGGCTGACCGACGCGATGCCGAAGTTGCGTGTGGCGAGAGACGTGACTCAAGACTGCAACTGTCCTCCAGGTACGTCCATGAATCTGCTCTCATAAGGGTCTGTTAAGTTGCAAAACATGGGAACATCAATCCGGGATGAAACCTGATAGAAGCTGTGATAAATTCATCAATGTCGTTCTTGAACAGCGATTGCAAAACTTAGATGTGGATGAGAGGAGAGTAAATCAGTTGCAGATGGACAGACTGGAGACTGAAAGTGCAGGTTTTAGAGATTTGTAGATCAGATTTGCAACTAATTAAGGAATATTACATTCTGATTGGTCAATTTAAGCATTTTGCAACCACTGGATAATGATTATATGAACTCATATAATCAGCCTTTCATTTTTTTAGAGTTTATTTCAGTGAAAATGTTGGCTGACTGGACTTGGGACATCAAACCAGCCCTAAAACTTTGAATAAACAACAGGGTTTCTTAAGGCAATTACAAATCGCCATAATTATAGATCACTTTACACAGCTCTGTGCATTTCCAATTGTGATTTTAAATACAGAGCGAAGGAGACAATGCAGAGCTGTTGCATATTGATGAATTGATGATTGCGGAGAGTTTTTTTGGCTCCTGTGTCTCAAAATGTGGCTGTTAAACATGGGGTTGGCGGTAACTTGAGTTTGGGTGAATTGAGAAACTTTTTCTTTGTCACAATCACTCTTTACATCGAGTCATGGTGCTTATAAAATCCAGTGTTTCCATAAATGCATGCGGGTTCACATCTGAGGGGAGCTATCGATGTTGCAGGACAAGAGGGAGGTCATAAGCATCTGTTTATAGGTTCTGAGCGTGAGTGTGTGTGTGAAGGGGCCCCAAGTATGCGTCTGTGTGAGTGTGTATTTCTGTTTGTTTGTGTGGGTAGTGCCGCAGAAGGCCCAACAGAGGCACCGAACTGTAAGGTGAGACCCTTTCATTTTAGAAGCAATGGTTGCCACCTGAAACCTGAAGCGTTTTGAGCGGTCCTGGCAGGCGGGATCAGAGGGAGAAGTATTTCTGTCTCTACAACAGACATGAGCTCAAAGCTCACAAAGCCGCTGGGCAGGTTATAGTGTCGCCCCCTGCAGGAGCTGCTTGGAAGGACACTGATGAGAGGAATAGGTTAAAACCTGAATGACTTTATTTTGTCCATGGAGCACAAAAGTTGATTTGATTTTTTTTCCCATGCACTTGCAATTAATTAAGCTTTTTTTTTAAGCTTGAAGAAGGATGCAAAAATACCATGAAAGTATGACTGAAGTGCGTATTTTCTGTCTTCTAAAGCCATACGATAGCTCTGTGTGAGAAAAAAATTACTTGAAAGGACCTTTAAAGGATAGGCTTTTAAGACCTTTTCCCTTTTCAACCTTATTTTATTGTTTATTATTTTTCATTCTGCTATAATTTATGATAACGTATTATCATTTATTATTATTGCGATTTTTTGCCATCATGTTTTATTATGAAAGACTTAGTAAAATATCAGACAGCTTTTATTTATTTATTTATTTATTTATTTTAATTAAATTTTATGTGATATATATATATCTTTGATGAAAGATTTTGATCCACTTCAAATGTTGACTAGTGTATATATATATATATATATATATATATATATATATAAAATATTAGACTGCTTTAATTTGGAAAATGCTGTTTTTTACCCCTACCTTATTATTATTATTATAGTGATTCTTTGCCATCATGTTTTATTATGAAAGCTTTTGACAACCTATAACTTAAAAATTGGATTTTAAATATTATTAAAATGTTTTGTGAAATACATATTGAAATATCAGACTGCTATTTATTTATTTATTTATTTATGGGGTTTTTTACATTATTCTGTATTTTGAAAGTCTTTGACAACCCAGACCTTAAAAATGTAATTTAAAAATTATGAAAATGTTTTGTGAAAAATATGGTAAAATATCAGACTGCTTTAATGTGGAGAATGCTGTACTTCTTTAACCCATACATTATTATTATTATTATT
>JAHKKF010514246.1:0-11040 GCA_019740295.1 Labeo calbasu | reverse complement strand
TTGTGTTAATTGTGCATCTAAGTCCTTATAGTCTTATCAAGTGACATTTTCATGTTAATTAAAGGCAGCTTATAAAGTTGGAAACCTTCACATAATATTTTGTGTCGATTTTATTTATTTTTTTTTTTTTAAGGATTAGTTCACTTCCAGAACAAAAATTTACAGATAATGTGCTCGCCTCCTTGTTATCCAAGATGTTCATGTCGTAAATCTTTCTTCAGTCGTAAATAAATTGTTTTTTGAGGGGAAACATTTCAGGATTTCTCTCCATGTAATGCACTTCAATGGTGCTTACACATTTGAATGTCCAAAATTCAGTTTAAATGCAGCTTCAGAGGGCTCTAAATGATCCCAGCTGAGGAAAAAAGGTTTTATCTATTTTATCTATTTCTTACGAATGAAGAAAAAAAGACATGAACATCTTGGATGACAAGAGGGTGAGTACATTATCTGTTAATTTTTGTTCTGGTAGTGAACTAATCCCTAAATTTAGCTTTGGAGTCATGCATATGCAATTTCATTCGTTTTTCCTTTCAGAATTTTTTTTTTTTTCCCATTAACAATAATAACACTACTTAAACTGCATGGACAAACATCTTCAAATAGTGCTGCCTTAATCCACATTTATTATTAATTGTTTTATTATTTCTTTTTTATTTTAAAGTGTATAACTGACCACTTTCCCAGGCAAATTAACTAATGTCTTGTTTGAATAGGGTGAGTTCTATAACAAACCTGATTTGCACTGTATGACTGACGTTTTTCTGTGAAAGACCGAAAAACACATTCTGAAAAATGTGTCCATATAATGAAAATCAATGTTGTTCCAACTCCAACGCTCTTAAAAATGTCATCTTTTGTGTTCCATGAAGAAAGAAATGCATAGAGGTTTGGAAGGACAGTCCAGAGCATAATGATTTTCAACAGATACATGAAGAAAAAGAAAAAGATTTGGAAAAGTTAAAAGTTAAAACAGGTTCTTCAACCTTTTCTCAGTGAAGTATGGTTTAATATAACATTTTATATATTACAAATGACTGCAGCCCTTTAAAGTATGTGAGTAATTATGTACTTTTAAAGGCTGAATATAAGTACATTACCTCTTTGGTCAGTTTTTTTAATATTGATTATTGCAGCAAAACTCTGCTAGAAAAGGTAATAAGACATTTATTTAAGTCTAAGCAGGAGTGCAGAGATATACGATGGTAATATTTAAGAGCTGTATAATTTGCTCAGGTTTACTCTCCACTCTGGGATATTTTCACAGGTTAGCTGTATGTCCCCTACAGTCATTTAGAGATAGAGAAAGTGCACCGTAGACCTCAGAGCCGCTCTTGTGGATGGGAAAAGCACAGTGGTAGGCAAATCTGAACTCGAGTTCGCTTCCCAGAACGGAGAACATTGTTGAAGAGCCAAAAAGTGCAAGTTGTTTAATAGACAGCGACTTTCACCGCTCAACCCTGGGGCGGAGAGAGAGGTCACTGCGCTCAGGTCAGATGCCACGTCCTACACACATCCATCCCCACACATGTGAGCGTATTAGCATTCATTCCAACTTTTACAAAGTTCTGGAATAGAAGTTATCCTATAGCAATGCATTTAGTTCCTACTGTAGCAAGCCGCTCTTTACGATGGCCTACGAATGCTTGTTTGTCTTGTTATGCAATAACTATGGCCGTTGTTATCAAGTGCATCTTCAGAATTGCTTTTCTGTATCTTATTGTATTGAAACTGGCCTTGACAACATTGCACCTGGGTGGTAGGACAATCGATTGTAGTTGCGCTCATCTGACACACTTTGTCTTAACAATGCTTCAACAAAATGCAGGATGCATCAGTATGATTCAAATCAATGATTTGGGTTGACGTTGTCAATAAGCTTGAACGCTCTTGACTCTGACAGCCCTGACCTCTGATGACAGCATCACATTCTCTTCATGCACCAATACTGGAACTGATTCATGGACTGAAAAATAGGCTTTAGTTTAAACCAAAAGAGTATTATAGAGAGACATAAAAGACTCTGGACTCGGTGGGATGTGATTGCACAAAACATTGCACAAAGCCCTGAGTTGACAACCAGTTGTATAACTGAATTTGAGGTGTTTTTTTGTTTTTTTTTTTTAACTGAAACAGATAAATATAACTCTTAAACTTTAGCATGTAAAGTGCATTGTCCTGAAGGTTTGTGCAATGAAAGATTTCTTAAATAGATGTGGTTTTACTTTTCTAAGTGTTGTAAAGATACATCTGCTTCCCAAGGTTACATTTATTTGATTAAAAATACAGTAAAAGCAGTAAAATTGTGACATATTTTTACAATTTAAAATAACTGTTTTCTTTTGTAATATGTTTAAAAAATGTAATTTATTCCTAGGAAGCAATGCTGAATTTTCATCATAATTACTCCAGTCTTCACTGTCGCATGATCCTTCAGAAATAATTCTAATATGCTAAAAAGGCTAAAAATAAATAAATAAATACATTTTCATTTATTTTTGGTAACCCTAAGCCAAACCCTAACCATATAGTAAGTACATTTAGTTAATTAATATTACTCCTTAAAAGTCCTTAACTGACACCTTAAAATAGTGTAACTTATATAAAAAAAATGTATAGGGTCCATAATATCATTTGGAAAATCTGAAATTGACAAGTACATAACATCCTGGATGCTTCTCCAAATAGAAAACTTTCTGTATTGATGGCCACTATTTCTGTTCATTTTAATAAGCATTTGTATCAAATATTTATTTAAGAAAAGTGCTATCAGTGTAATGGTCTTTCTGGATAAATTGCACTGCAAAGAGGTCACTGGAAAGCGGTATGTCCTTAAGACATTTTGTAGAGCAAACGTAAGTGTGCAGTCTATTAAGAATTAATCTAGCTGGAGTCTTCAGGGTCTCTACATTGATTATTTGATAAAGAGATACACTTAGAGAAGCTAATCAGGCAGGCATAAGCTATGATGGTATGGTAAATGAGGGTTAACTCCAGGGTAAGACAATGAAGATAGGTGAATATCCACTTCATTTGTTTGCCCCTAGCATGTCCATACTCCTTCAGACATCTGTTACACAGGATGCAGTCCAGAGGTGCTTCATTACAATTTTAAATAACTGGTTATGGTCCTAAAAGCATGCTTACATACAGCTGAGGTCAAAAGTTTTCATCCCCCTTTCAGATTCTGTAAAATGTTAATTATTTTTTGACCAAAATAAGAGGGATCATAAATGCATGTTGTTTTTTATTTAATACTGAAGATAGAAGATATTTCACATAAAAGATGTTTACATATCGTCCACAAGAGAAAATAATAGTTGAATTTATAAAAATGACCCTGTTCAAAAGTTTACATCCCCTTGATTCTTAATACAATGTTCTTACGTGAATGATCCTCAGTTGTGTTTTTTGTTTAGTGATAGTTGTTCATTGAGTCCCTTGTTTGTCCTGAACAGTTCTTCAGAAAAATCCTTCAGGTCTGACAAATTCTTTGGTTTTCCAGCATTTCTGTGCTTTTCAACCCTTTCTAACAATGACTGTATGATTTTGAGATCCATATTTTCACAATGAGGACAACTGAGGGACTCATATGTAACTATTTCAGAAGTTTCAAATGCTCACTGATGCTCCAGAAGGAAAAACAATGCATTTTGAATTCAGGGTAATTTTTACTTTTGTCTTCGGGGAAAAATGTAAATATCTTCTGTAGCGTCTGAAAGACAGTACTAAATGAAAAAAATGATGTTTAGGCAAAATAAGAAAGATTTTCATTCTGTTCAAAAGTTTTCACCCCCGCTCTTAATGCATCGTTTTTCCTTCTGGAGCATCAGTGAGCGTTTGAACCTTCTGTAATAGTTGCATATGAGTGCTCAGTTGTCCTCAGTGAGAAAAGATGGATCTCAAAACCATAGTCATTGTTGGAAAGGGTTCAAATGCACACAAAAATGGCAAACCAAAGAGTTTGTGGGACCTGAAGGATTTTTCTGAAGAACAACAGGCAGTTTAACTGTTCGGGACAAACAAGGGACTCATAAACAACTATCACTAAACAAAAAAACACAGCTGTGGATCATTCAGGTAACAACACGGTATTAAGAATCAAGAGGATGTAAACTTTTGAACAGGGTTTTTTTTTTTTTTATAAATTCATCTATTATTTTCTCTTGTGGACTATATGTAAACAAATTTTTAATGTGAAATATCTTATTCGGGTCAGTACTAAATGAACAATAACATGCATTTTGTATGATCCCTCTTGTTTTGGTAAAATTAACATTTTGCAGATTCTGACAGGGGGATGTAAACTTCTGACCTCAACTGTATTACTATTTGCTCTTACAGTTTCTGCAGTATGCATAATGTGCTTAAAATGCAAATATTCTTCATGTTGCGATTTGTGCTATAATTTATTTTTAAATGGCCCATTTTTAAATGTTACATGGATGTAATAGTGTTTTATTTGCATGTATTGGTATTTATATTGATGATTTTGGCCTTGATAGTGTTTTTTTATATCAGATTGAAACTTATATAAGTGGTGTCAGCCATCCTGTTCCTCACCCATACGGGTCAGTGTGTGTCATTAAGGAGGTCAGTCCTGTGTGACTGATGAGCGGAGCGTCCCTCAAACACTAAGTGATCTGAGACACAGAATGTTCTCTGCTAGAAAACTGGCTGGTGTTTGAGTGAATGAGTGACATATCGTTTTCATGGAAGTGATGGGCAGGCGGATGTCCGCTTTTCTCATGGCTGGATGCCCAAATAACATCAGCTGCTCACGTGGAATGATGGAGAACAATTCCTCTCCGCTGACATCCAGAGCAAGGTGACCGTCCGTTGAATGGGATCAGATATAATGCTGGACAGAGGGGATCTGACCCGTCTGTCCCACCTGCGCCCGAGCTCTACTCCCACAGCTTTCGCTGAATCCGAGGTGGTGCTTTGATAGATGGCGTTGGGAATGAGGATATTAGTCCCCTCGGTGAAGCTGTTGTGTGGAGTGGGAGTGAATAATTAGTTGGGGTGTAGCGGTTCACATTTCTCACAGTTTGGTTTGCATCTCAGTTTTGGTTCAGTAAATACTTTGTATGCTGCTGTTAGAGCTGCACGATTAGATTTGCATTTTGTGAAATGTCACAGCAGATACGAACAGTTCTGTTGTCACTGTCAAAGATCATTAAGACACACTGGTAAGTCGTGAGCGTCATGAGGGTTCATCATCACACACACCAGAGATACGAATCAGAGCGATCCATCCGTTCCAGAACAAAATCAATGAGCGTGCTTCCTAAATACTAGCTCCAAAACTTCTCTAGTTAGAGATCACCCTTTCCATTCCTTTTAAATTAGAAATATCCTGAGTTTAGTTTTGTTTAGATTATGTGACCCAAGCATAACATAAAGCATTTAGGTGAAGACAGACTAGACTAATGTACTGTAACGTATGAGGAATTTTATTTATTTTTCACCTGCGGTTTTCACTTCCACTAGAGCCAGGGGTCTACGCATGCTTTTCTCTTTATTTAGGACCGCAGTCAAAATTTCAGGAGCACTTTCTAATCAATAATCAAAAAATCTGATAAAAAAATTAGCCTTCCCCTTATGAGGTGATACTTGACTCCTGAAAGTTATTTACAGGGGGATTTTGTTTTTACCTTTGTAATGGCATTTTTTCTAACTTTATTAAAAGAATGTCATCTTTTATGTCAAATCTTTTTAAACATTAAAATTTTAAATTTCTAATTAAAACAACAGAATAAGTAGAATAAGAATAAGTTACCAATCAAATGAAATCAGTATTAACAAAATTAATTTGTAATACAGAGGTGGCACCGAAGAACACAAAAGTGGCTTATAGGTGTACTTTCATATGTTTAATGAGGCTCAGAGGTGGCATGAGTGCAATAAACTCATGTTGAGATTAATGTTTTAAATATAACATGTTGAATACAGAAATATTAAATGATTTAAATAACTGAAGAAGATGAAACTAAAACTGCCAGTAGGTGGCAACAAGTCACTGATTTAATTACTGAATCATTCATTTGATTCATTCGAACGGCTGATTCATTCAGGAATAAAGCAAGTGACTGTCTTTATGAATGGGAAATTGAATCATTGATCCACATTCATTCATAAACTAAACAATGCTGGGTTTGAATGGAGATGCACAGCGGCTTGGTTGTGACTCATTTCAGACTATTTTTGACGACGAAATAGAGCAAAATCAGGCAAGAATGCTATGGTCAGACAATGCAAGTCACTTAATATTAACTTCTTGTTTCTTTAAGTGTTGTATTAAATTAATATCTTGTTTACAAACTCCCTTAAAAATCATTAAAAGCTGTCACTCATCTTAGCTCATTGTGATCTCACAAAGTTCCATTATAATCAACGAAGCTCTCCACACTGCACAGTGAATCTCTTTACACTCTCTCTACACTTTATGAAAGGATTTGTGAGATATGTATATGATACATTGCCTAATGTTGCAAAAACACGTAGAAACCTTTGAAGCTCCCCTCAGCGCAAATACAAATATGCTGATCGGGTCACTCGCAGATGGTGCTCCTATATATATTTTCATAGTCACGCAGTAGTTTTCAGTTGCAAATGCAGAGCCCTGAGAGCCCTCTTATAATTAGTAATTAGTTGTTCCTGAAGGGGATGTTATGGCATTGAGAATGTGAATGCTGCTTCTGTATGCATTGTTTAGGTTATACTGGAACAGTCTGACTTCTTTTTAGCAGCTATCACATCACAGTAGTTCTCAAACCGTGTGACGCCACCAGGGATGAAAGGTCAATGACTTGCTCTTTGATTTTCTTATTCTAGCACTGCTCCGTCCGTAACCCTCAGCGGCATCCCATAATCACCCACTGAATGCTGAGATACAACCCTGAATAAAACACGAGAGCTCTGCGGCGTGAGATCGACACAATTTGAGATGAACCTCTCAAATCTGGAGCATTGCATGTTGTCTTTTTGTTCAGGAGTCACTTCAGGGCTGTCAGGGATTTTGTTGCTTTACAATGCATATCCTGAGTTTTTAACTATACCTGCAGCTAGTCCTCTTCACAGAGGAGAAAAACGGTCAGGCCAAAGCGATCGACTGTCCTGACCTTCTGACGATATTTTATAGATGAGACCGCAGAGTAATGTGCTCTTCCTGGAGGCGAGTGCAGATGGAAGCTTTTAGCAGTACGGTATGCTAAAGACTTACAGATACAGATGCACCATTTCCAAACTGCGTCATAGTGGAAAAAACAGAGATTCTGACATGCTAATGTGTGTGATGTGTACTCACAGGACCATGGGAGCTAATGGGATACTGGTTAGGAATTTTTAACAAATGACGAGGTGGTTTAGGGGGTATGAAAGATCTGTCTTCTCAGCTAGCAGAAAGTTTGGCAAAGATAAATCTAGGTCATGTTTTTGACTTTTTGAACTTTGAAATGTTGATTATTACTTATCTTAGCCTGTTCGTCTATCGTATACGACCAAACTAAATGTCATCTGCATCAAATTTGGTGAAGATTTGATGAAAACTCTAGGAGGAGAAGTCAGTGCATGTTTTGGAGGTAAAACTTTTTAGATTAGGAAACACATTTTCACTAAGAGGTTTCCTTCAGTAGACTCGTAATTTGCTGCTTATTAATAGTAAGTAAGGTATTAAAGGCTCTTTATTGGCATTGATTGTTACCAGAAGAACCTTGAACATCCCCGGAAACTTTCAAATGCAGAAAAGGTTTTTTTATAGTGGAAAAACGTTCTTCAAAATGGTTCATTTAAGAACTGTTCACTGAAAGGTTCTTTGGGGAACCAAAATTGAATCCTCTATGGCGTCACTACACCTCTTTGGAGTTTTTTTTTTTATAAGTGTAACATGTGCTTTATAAGTACTAATAAGCAGCCAATATGTTAGTAATCGTCACTTTTTGACTTCTCATCCTACAATTTTCATCAAATCCTCACCAAAATTGGTGCAGATGATCTTGAGACCATGACACAAGTTGTATCATTTGCACACAGGAAGTAAGGCCGTATCCTCACAGCCCTTTGACGTGAAACTTAAAGCAGTGGCTGTGGCAGAGGCTATTTACACTAAGTGCAAATAGTGATGGATGCTATTTACACTAAGTGTAAGTGTAAATAGCAATTAGATGCTATTTACACTAAGTGAAAATAGCATATTTTCCTAGCAGTAGATGCTATTTGCACTGTGCAAATTGCAATGGATGCTTTTTACAATAAGTGCAAATAGCAGTTAGATGCTATTTACCTTATGGAACAGTTTGCAATAATAATGTATTAAGTGTAAATTATATATTTAATTCAAATTAATTGGATGCCACCTAATTGGGACAATAAAGCCCTACGTACACCTACCTTAACCCTATCTGATACTTTATTTTCAACTGATTATTTCCTTAATTTTTACTGAAAATAAATGCTTTTACGTTGTATATGAGATCTGAAAAGGGGAAGAAAGTTTGGCAAAAGGCGGATTCGGGCTCTGGTCGATCACGTCAAATCAAATACGGCACACACTTTAACATCAACACCACTGGATATGATGTTCGATGCTCTTCTTTTATAGTGTTGACTACCACAATAACATGTTGGTGGGCGGAGTTATTGTAAATAGCCTCTGCCAACAAGTCGGGCCATTTTCACTTAGTGTAAATAGGCACTCTGGAGTCAGCACCGATAGCCCAGCGAGTGTGCTGCCGGTGATCCGTCTCGAGGTGCTTTGCCAATCCCACCCTCCCTCTCTTCACCCAGTGCTTTCCTGTCTGCTCTCAACTGTCCTTTCAGAAAAAAAGGCAAAAAGCCCTATAAATATAACTTTAAAAAAAATAATAAAATAAATAAATAAATAGGCACTCCGGAAACTTAATGTGTATGAATGTCATTATGCCCTCAGTGAAGTAGATGAGTTTGGTTCACCTAATGTCCAAGGTGTATAAAACATAGTCTAAATTATTTTTACTTTGGAATAATTTGGCTTAAAGTCATGCTTTATCACATTTTTAAAAATGTCAGTTTGAACTGATGTTCATAATGTTATGTTATTTTGGTTCCGTCTTTTACAGTGTTTATTAAATCTCCACCAAAATTAGGTTTTGTCACATTCAGGCACTTTTCACTGACAGAGATAGCAAACATAAAGTGAGCTATTATTTTAGTAGTATGTGCACACTGAACCAAAACTTTACACATTATCATTGCCACACTGACTTACCACACAAATCTGGTTTCAAATGTAAATCTGCTCTCAGCCTTTGAAGTAGTTGCTTTTCATGAATTCACTACCGAATTCTTCTATGACTAACTGATCTACTCATTTTCAGCTTGCCATTGGTGTGCCTGACCCTGTGATTGCTGCTTGCAGCTATATTTTTAATTAGATTTTTATGGCATTATGGCTGTGTGAAGGACTTTGAAGTGTTTCATATTAAATGTGTTAGAAATCTGTCAAGATATGTCCTGGCCACATTTTACCAAAATCTAGAGCAAGAAAATTTTGCAAGAAACCTTAATGATCCTTAAATTGACTTTGTTTTCAGTTTTGAGCTTAGATCTAGGCATGTTTTCATGTCTATAATAAACTTGCCTTGAGTGCAGTTCCCATGGAAGGAAGTGTTGCTGCAGAATAGTGTGAATGTTGTAATGCAGTTTTTTCCCCCTTCTTCCTCAAGCCATTTGAAGTGAATGCATTGGCGAGCAGAGTTAATGGAGTGTTTAATGTCTTTAGTTTGAAAGTCTGTCTGAAATATTTGTAGAACAGTGAAAGGGACAACAGGAAGCATAATAATTTCTCAATAAAACATTACTTTGAGTCACAGGATATTACAAGTCCGGCAGCACTGAGGTGAAACGTTATACTCGCAGGACCCGCGTACTGTAAAACAATTACAAGTTGTTGTATTTCAAAAGTGAGTGTTTTTGCTGTGACCTCGAAGTTTGTGAACTTTACGGTTTCTTCAGGTGTCCAGAAGAAATAGTCTGGGGAGATTACAAGAGAACATGGAGATACATGCCCTCATTATCTGCCTCCATTGTGTCCACCTCATGAAACCCAGGTTGTAGACTCATCCCGGGATTTCTAATGGTCCCCGAACCCATTAGTCACGACAGATGATATCATGAGAGCTTATTTTAAGGTGCGCATTATATCCTCATGCCACTCAGGAATAGAGGGTATAAAGCCTCGTCTGGTTTTACCTGAACCAATGCAGACATCCTCCTGCTAAAAATGACTCCTGTCTGAAACCTAAAGGTTTTCTTTTTGCGCTGTTTGTCAGCATTTACTGGGAATGTCCAGACTGCAAGTGTTTGTTTATGGCCTTCGACTTGCTCAGGTCATGTCACGAGTCACACGCACACACCTCAGAGACTTGACGAGCCTGAGGAGGCGAATCAAGAATGCCGGCAGCACTCTGTTGATCCTATCAGCTTGATAGACAGCTAGAACACGCTCGAAAACCTGGCGCACGGTGCCAGAAAGGGGGCCGGGAGGGTGTTAATGGCATTTCTACATTCAGCTATCAGCGTCTCATCTTATAAAGCAACCAAATCATGTCCATTCAGCTGACACTCTTTTGATCTTAATGGCTTGATGGACTAGGGAGGCTCAGCCAAAAATGGGCTTTGCTGTCGACGAACGCTCCGCTTGGCTCGGGTCCCACCCCTCACTTCACACCTGTCTCTGAGACTGAATGGCTTCGTTAGAACCGTGTTAGAACTCATTCACACTGGCCATTCATCATCTCGCACCTCAGACGCGCTCAACTCTCCCGGCTTGGACGCGCTAAACGAGTTATTTACCTACGCTTCTTTGCGCTCTCGCTATTTCTCTTATTTTACCTTTTTTCAAACTAAATTATAGCCTTTCCTTGAATGTTTGCAAAGAGGTGTGAAAATGTGAGTCGAGATCTGGCTGATAACTGAAATAACGTGCTCGTGTGCTTGTGTGTCGGTTGTTATTGGAAAGGCAGTTTGCAAACATTTTGATCCATAGCCTGTACGCATTAG
>JAHKKF010514245.1:0-10547 GCA_019740295.1 Labeo calbasu | reverse complement strand
GGACTGTGACAGCTGGTCTAAGGTAAGAGCTCATGTCAATCAACTATCGTGGGAGCGGCCTCTGTCGGTGTGACGCCACAACGACAGGCATCTGAGAAGGACTCGATTTGAAAAAGGGGATATTATTTTTACAGATTAATTAAAAACCACTGCATGGATTTTTTTCATTTTAGGGTAGATTTGTACATACACTGCCAGCACACATTAATGTTCAAACAACATGAAAAAGTGAACTTAGCATCCGATGACCTCTTTAAGAGTTAATAGAGGTGCAACAGCACGTTCATATATATGTTTTCGATGCAGAGTGCAAATGCCTGTGCATTTATTTGTGTTGTTAACTCAATGGGAGCGAAATGAAACTGTCTGAACCCGAAGTTCACTCTCTCCCCTCTTCCTCCTCCGCTCCGCAGCGCACCACGCCCACTTTTGCAGCATTTTTCAAAACTATGGTGAGAACTAACCAGTGCTAAAACAGGGGAGTTTCATGACCCTTTAAGAGCTGGTGTGGTGAAAACTTTTGAACGGAATGGAGATATTTCTTTGTTTGCCTAAATATTTTTTCATTTAGTACTGCCTATCAGAGGCTACAAAAGTTAGTTACTGTTTCCTAGAAGAAAAAATAAGTCAAATTTATCCTGATCCTCAAATTTAAAAGTTTTCACTAAACAATCATTTAGTGATCATTCAGCTAACAACACAGTATGAAGAATCAAGGGGATGTGAACTTTAGAACTGGGTCATTTTTATAAATTCAACTATTCTTTTTTTTTTTTTTTTTGTGGACTATATGTAAACAGCTTTTATGGGAAAATTAAGGTGGGTAGGACTAACGAAATACCTTGGTTGTGTGTCTATTTATTTTTATTAAAGAGTTGGAACAACACGAGGGTGAGTAAATTATGACAAACATTTTGTCTGTGGTTAAACTGTTGCTTTAATTAATCTAAATGGCAATATTTGCAAACACTTTCCAGTTTTGTATGCAGTATGCATCAGAGGCTCAGTAAGCGGACTGAGGGCGGTCCATGGGCGTACCGTCTGAGGCTGAGATTATTGTTAACTCCTCTGCTTCATCCCTTTAACTTCATTGCAGCCAGAGATATTCAACCTTGAAAGGACATATTCTAAATGCTCAAAGTAAGACAGTGCTTTTTGAATTTCAATACTTTTGAAAGACAGAACATTTCTCAGCTTTCAGGATTGATTTGGTTAGACAGTAAAAGATCTCGCCATATTACTTTTTATTAAGGTGGAAGCGCAGAGCCGAAGTGAAGTCATTGAGCTCTTCTTAAATGGAACCACTAAAAGCTTGACAGGGGCTTCTTGTCATTGCGGGACGGGACATACATCTTGTCAAGGTCTTTCATATAAGAAGGATGTCGTAATGTCCTGTTCGTCCTTCTTCTCTCACCTTACCCTTCTCACATACCAACCCATGTAAACACAAACACACAAATATACAAGCACTCACATTTAGACTTGCATTGAAATCTTTATCATATCGAGTTTCATAATATTAAACAGTTTTTAAAGATGGAAGTTATATTAGTGAACACAAAGGGTGAATTTCTAATAATTTCATTACTTTGGTCTGAGTGGAATTTATCTTTTTACCCTTTGTTTGTAATTTCATACATGAAAATCTCAACTTACAAATACATTTTTGTATTTTTTTTTATTTGAAAGTGTTATTTTACTGTACTGCTATATATATATATATATATATATATATATGTATATGTTCTATTTGAAAATATTTTGAAATGCAATTTATTCCTGTGATCAAAGCTAAATTTTCAGCATCATTACTCCAGTCTTCAGTGTCACTGAAGTGATCCTTCAGAAATCATTCTAATATGCTGATTTTCTGTTCAAGAAACATTTATTGTTATTATTATTATTATTATTATTATTATTATTATTATTATTAGTAGTAGTAGTAGTAGTAGTAGTAGTATTTTTTTATTTAATAATAAAAAAACCTGCTATTTTGTTTTTCAGGATTCTTTGATGAATAGAAAGATCAGCTTTTATCTAAAATAAAAATGCTTGGGGTCAGTATATATATATATTTATTTATTTTTATTTTTTTGGGAAAGACATTACAGAAATGAATGCTTTTATTTAGCAAGAATGCTTTAAATTGATCAGAAGTGAGTATATTATATTATTATATAAGAAATTTAAAATTTAAAAGACATTTAAAAGATTTCTATTTTATGCTGTTTTTCTGAACTTTCTATTCATCAAAGAAACCTACTCAGCTGTTTTTGTTTTTTAGCATTTCAGAATATTAGAATGATTATGTGGAGGATCATGTGACGAGTAGCTAAAAATTCAGCTTTGCAATCACAGGAATAAATTACATTTTAAAATCTATTCAAATAGAATAAAGTTATTTTGTTTTATTTTATTTATGTACTTTGGATCAAATAAATGCAGGCTTGGTGAACAGAAGAGACGTCTTTAAAAAACATTAAAATGTTTTTGTTCAAAAAATTTTGACTGGTAGTGTACAAATCTAAATAACTGACCTTCTGCTGCTATGAACAAAATCAACATTCAACAAAGGCATCAGTACACTAGTACTAGTGATTGCAAAAACAAACAAACAAAAAACCTAATTCGGTCTTACATTTCTAAATTACAGCCTCTGAGGGTTGAATATTTTTGATTGCAACTTCCTCTGCTCTGTAATTGGAAGTCATTATGTGTTTATACTCTTAGCGCCCTCTTGTGAAGCCAGAAAAATCAAAAATCTGAAAATTAAGACTTCACATAAAGCGTTACAAGTTGTTCTCTCTGGGCTTTTGCTTCTAGAGACCATGTGCAAATTGAACCTCCGAATTTCTGCATCTTAGACACCCAACAGCAATCCCCAAGAGACAGTATATTTATGCACACTCAGAGCCATATAACATGAAATAGCAGGAAAAAAACTTGCCTTTTGATGATAAGAGGATGAGAAGTTAAAAGGGAGGCCATTTTAATTGAAGAACCCCTCTTCTTCAGCGTAATATGACTTCTAAAACAAGAGCAATGTTTACCTGCAGGCTGTATGTGTGCAGTATGTTATTATATGTGTGTGTGTGACATTTCTTTCATCTTTTACATCACAGTCCTCAGCATCATTTGTCATCAGCTTTTGTTTTGTTCTTATTGCACCTGAGGGATGAGAGGAACAGAGATACTAGGAGAATGCACGGAGGGAGGGAGCGAGGGGGACCTTTGACATTTTGCTAATTCAACAACACAGAGGGGAAGTGTTTCAACATCATAGTCACTGCCTAGAGCAGAGTTAGCGGATAAGATACAAGTCGGCAGCGCGGGAGGGAGGTAAAGTGGGTTATAACGAGAGAGAGGGACATTGTGTGTGTGTGTGTGTGAGTGAAAGAGAGAAAGATGGTAGCGTGCAAGACTGTTAGAGTGGGTGTGGGGAGATTGTGTGGGATTCTTCACAGTGCGATGAAAAAAACAACAAAAAACAAATGGATTAGGGTCAGAGACGTCTGGATCTGAACTCAACCTGTCACACATAGATTATTATTAACAATAATAGTAATCGCTAATCCTTCAGCATGAATTACACTATACAGCTCATTGTTTTAGCCAGGAATTATAGCAGAGAGGATTATTTCATATTGTCATGACCGTGAAAACAGTTTTAAGCAATGCATTTCATTAAGCTGAAACTTCATTAGCCACGTGTTAGCAGAAGAGCAGATTTGAAGTCTGTCATATTCTGTGCAACATATTATAAGCAATTAAAACATCTCTTCTATTTTAATATGTTTTGAAATGTAATTTATTTCTGTGATGGTTGAACTAAATTTTCAGCATCATTACCCCAATATTTAGTGTCACATGATCTTTTGTTAAAAAAGTGCTGTTTTATTTTTATTTATTTATTTATTTTTTGTGAAACTGTGATACATTGTTTTTTAGGATTCTTTATAAAGAACAGCATTAATTTGAAGTATTTTTTTTTATTTTAATGTGTCTTCATTACAGTATTCATTTCTTTTTCTTTTTCTTTTTCACTTATTTATTTCTTTTTTTTACTGACCTCAAACTTGGAATGATAATGTATATTATACGCTATTAATAAATATGATGTATATTATTATTGTAAATATTATAAATTATAATACATTTATATACATTTAAGTTATATAAATTTATTAATACTATCAAACGATTATTCGCGATTAATCGCAAATTGAAAATAACTTTAAAATTTTCTTATTTTACAAAATATGCATACTGCATATATACATAAATATATATATATATATATATATATATATATATTTGATATTTACCATTTTTTATTTACAGTTTTATTATTTTATTTATTTTATAAGACTGAACAAAGTGCATTTTTTATTTTTTTTATTGTTTATATTTTATTTTATTGTATTTATAAGCTATTTTTTTCATGGGCTTTTAATTTCTTGCTTTTATAGGCTTTTTATTTTATTCCGATGGGCTTTTTATTGGTTCTTAAGCTTTTTGAGCTTGTTGGATGAATGAAGTACATCTACAGCAATATTTTTATTGTTTACATTTTTATTTATTTTTTTATATATAGCAGTATTTTATTTTATACTTTTTTTATTAGCCATTTTATTTCATAGGCTTTTATTGGCTTTTTATTGTATACTAATGGGCTTTTTATTGTTTTTTAATTTGATGAGCTGCTTGTTTTATTTCATTTTGATTTTTTTGTGTCTTTAATTCTTTAGTATGGCTCCAATTACTTTTTTTTTTTGAGAATTAATGACTGAATTTAAGTTCACCAAACTTTGGTAATCTACAAGAGACAACACTAGTTTGACAGCTTTGAAACATTGAGTTTCAAACATGAGTTTGAAACTTAAAAACATTGTTTTAACGTGTCTTAATTGTCCATATACTTTATGAGGCCACTGCATTATTGCTCTGTTTATATTTAAACCATTGTCTTGTAACAGATCTGATCATTTTTAGTGATGCATATGTTATTATTAGATGAACCACTAAAGAGCACTGTGTAGTGTGCCTTAGGAAACTCCTGTCCTTTAGTAGTCAAGCTAATGTCATTGTTACATGAGAAGGACAGTGACAGTGACAGTGGCGTTGTCACACTTTAACAGAAAAGTCCCCTGCAGTTCTAATATGAAATTGGGTTTGACTTTAAAGCTGTGCAACAAATCATTTCACAGGCCGAAAGTGGTTTATTCAACATTAGCTGCGCAAGATTGCCTTTTGACTGCAGTTTTATGAAGTTGTGAAACCCACGCCACAATGAGGATTGATTGGATTGAAAACACTTAATGTTAATTAAGTACTGTAATCTCCCCGCCTGAGTTCTTATTCCCGTAGTCGGGTGATAGCGGCGTAATTACCTTTATTGTTAAATAGGTTGTATAGCGGAGGGATTTTCTAATGAAACCATTTGTTTTAATACTACAGTCAGGACATCGTTCAAAAAAGATGTCACACGTGGCTCTAGGAAGTACAACTAACGCGAAATTACATTTGCATATTAATCAATTAAAGCCTAATATGTGCTTGTCCTTCAGCTTCTCTCCTACAATCCAGACCCGTTTCTGATATGAGGCCATCTTTTCATTTGAGCATCACCTAATTTCCTGATGAACAGCCGGTCGACGGGAAGGACGTGCTGCGGGACTATCGCATTACCCAGAGGACAATTGATTTATCAAACGGAATTACAATGGTTTATGTCGTGGCACGCACACTAATGAACTTAAGTTCATTCTCCGTCCCCCTTCAGAAGAGATTGTTTGTGCGATGAGTGTGTCTGTGCGGGTGTGCTGATCTAGGAGACGGCTATAATATGAACCTTTGCAATGTCAAATATGGCCGAGTCCTTTTGATAAGCAGCGGCGGTTGTCCCGCTATGAAATATGTCCTCCAAATGTCCATTTGTAAGATGGTTCGTACATTTACTTACTCTGAAGTCTGCGTTTTGTCTTGGAAGAAGTAATTATCTAGAGATTTATCCCAGGCTGTACAAAGAATTGTACCTTTAATTAACTTTTTATTGCATGGCTGTCTGGAATACATGATTCTGATTGATCGATTTTTGGCATTGTGTTGCCAGATATTTTTGTATGATGACTGCTATACTGTATATTTTACCATTGTCTGTGGCTACATACTAATGCTTCTTTCATGCCACTTCTGCCCTCTTTTTCTTTTTATACTAACGCAAATATAAAATTGAATTTAAATCAATATGTGGTGAGCGTAAAACTTTTAACAGCTGTTTTGAAACCTGGGGCTCCAATAAAAAAAACACACTAAAACAGCAATTTAGTGAAATATTATTACGGTGTAAAATAACTCTTTTATATTTGAATATATTTTAAAAGAAACCTATTATATCCTTTCACAATATGTAAGTCTCAGGTGTCCCCAGAATGTGTCTTTGAAGTTTCAGCTCAAAATGCCCCCACAGATCATATTTTAAGTGGAAGCAGAAACACGCTGTTTTTGTTCATGTCTCTTTAAATGCAAATGAGCTGCTGCTCCCCGCCCCCTTTTCCAGAATAGAGCTGTGCTTTTACAGCTTCTACCTCAGATACTCTGCTAAAAACATCTGTTTGGTTTTGATTATCATGTCTATCGTGCTAAAATCATCAATCTGATATAGGGTTTTTTGAGCGCACACATCTGAAGAACGCACACAGAAAGTGTCTGTTACACAGCATGTGGGTACTAAACTAAGTTCTCTTTCATGTCTATATTTTCTCCTTTTTTCAAAAGCTTGCAAAGAAATGCTTACCAAAAAAAGGTTACTGGGTTGTCCTTTTTCACATTTTCTGAGTTTATAGCCTGTGTATAGCACTAAAACATGGAAAAAGTCAGATTTTTTTCGATTTATCTCCTTTAAAACGTAATTTTTGCCATGATGGCACATTTGTCGATTTTTTTTCAGTGTCACATGATCCTTCAGAAATCATTCTAATATGCTAATTTGCTGTCCCCCAAACTTTTTATTTTTATGAATGTGGAAAACAATTGTTTTTTACACAAATACTTTCCAGAAGGTCATGAAATATTGATTTAAGTTGAAATTATATAAAATTTTATTATGTGAAACGGAAAAGACAGTGATGTGACTAGCACAGCTAGCAGTGCTGCTGGTACGTGTATTCACCATACACAAATATCTGACTACAGAACATCATGATTGACCAATCTGATTCAAGATATTCCAGGCATATAGATTAAAATGTAGTTGAAACTCAACATTTTGCCATGTCATGTCAGCACGATTAAACATGTTATTGTGTGAATCCATTTCAATATCTAAACATGCTGCTGCTTGGAAACGATATAGAATCACGTATGGAAAAGAAGCTTAAAGATCAGCCCAAAAATTGCTAATCCTTTGCTCTCCGATTCACGCGTTCCTTTTATGGAAAAACTGCATGAAAGAAATCACAGAGAGCAGGTGGGGAAGACAGATAGCACAACTGCTTTGATCTCGAGCAATTCTTAACACGTCTTTGAAAATGAATTCACCGCTTCTTCAATTATGAGAAGTGTTCCTCTCCCTGCAGATAAAACAACACAAGCCGTGCATCTGCACGCTCACAAATGAGAGCAACAAGTCTCTTTCCTCCGCTACAGCACGCAAGGGAGCCACCGAGGAATCATTAGATTGAGCTAGAATAAGCAAATGGTGAGAATTTCACAAAACACGCAAGTCTACAGTGAGACTCATTTGTTTCGGATTTACTAACAAGCTCCCAGACGGGGCTTATACTTGACTTGGTAACTACTTGTTTCTTTTATAACATCTCGTGGTAGCTTTTTCATGTTCAGAGGGAGAAATTCAGAGTAGTTCTGCTCTAGAGGAGAAAGGTGGGACACACACTCGTACGTTTGGTAAAAAAGAAAGTGGTTCTGTCTGAAGAACCGAGGCTGGGTGGAATATAAATGAAGAAAGGGAATAAAAAAGACAAACTCGGAGGCCTCTGTGAATGTATGTACAAGAGAACCTCGAAAATACAAACTGTACAGAACATTGTGAGGAGGAAAAGCACATCTAGGAAAAGCAGCCGTAGTACAAGCCTGTCATTAGCGGGAGTGCTGTAGAGGATCTGGTGCAAAAAACACAGTGCATTAACTATTATTGCGTTAAAAGAATCCATATATAAGGATATAAGTAATATATATATATATGTATTTATGAATACATGCTGCTGTCAGAAGTGAATTGCAGGGAATCACAATGCTAATGAAATAGCTGTAAGAATCAAGTGTCCTGTGTGGTTTGCAGTTACATTTGGGGTTGAATTATTCCTCTGCTCATTTACAAAATCTAGTTAACTGCCTACCTAGAAGCGAGCAGCACTGCAATTCTTTAATATGAACGTGTTTTTAGTGTAAAACAAGAATGAGAAGACTCTTTTGGTAGGAAACCCTTGGAAGACTCCCGAGTATCATGTAGGCAGTTTAGTTAGAAATGAAAATCTACAAATCTCTGAAAATATCTCAGTAAAACTGATCTGAAGTGTCAAATCTATTATTAGAAATATTTCACAAAGAAATGTCTGGCTCAAGAAATGTTTCATCCCAAAACCAAAAAGAAAAAGTTGTTTAAAATTTTAAAAAGATTTTTTTATAATATTAAAAATAATATTATAAAATGTCTTATGTTTTATTTAAGTGCTATGATAATGATAATGGTCTTTTTTGTGATGGCAATGTAAAAATAATTCAATATAAATATTTACGAAACAATAAATTAATAATTCACCTCTGTCGGTCATTATTCCAAATTTCTCTCTTATCCGAACACATTAATGCAGTCTGCTAGAATTATACATTGTGACTAGATTTCTGATCTCTTAAGATGTTCCTTTGTTCTCTATAATCACTGACCAACCTCAGACCCATATTGCCCATATTGCATGCCATGTTGTAATGTTTTTCTCTTTTTTTCTTTTTTTTTACCAATGGTGAGCAAGCAATATAATCCTAAATTTTACCAAATCTCTTCTGATCAAGACACTAACTTGTCTAGTTCTTGGATTCATTTTTGTATGAACTATTCCTTTAATTTCTATTTAAAGGAAGAGTTCACCCAAAAATGAAAATGCTGTCATTACTCACCCTTATATCGTTCCAAACCCATAAGACCTTCATTCATCTTCAGAACAAAAATTAAGATATTTTTGATGAAATCTGACGAATGGCGAAGACTGACACGGAAGAGAAGACATTGTTGAACAAACTTGTTATTTTTGTTTTCGTTGCGCACAAAAACTATTCTTGTAGCTTCATAAAATTAAGGTTGAACCACTGATGTCACATGGATTATTTTGATGATGTCCTTAATACCTTTCTGGGCATTGAATGTAGTAGTTGTGTTGCTGTCTGTGCAGAATCAGAAAAGCTCTCGGATTTCATCAGAAATATCTTAATTTGTGTTCCGAAGGTCTTACGAGTTTGAAACGACAGGAGGGTGAGTAATTAATGACAGAATTTTCATTTTTGGGTGAACTATCCTCTTAACCATTAATCACCACAAGCACTTAGCATATCTACAAACATAAACAACAACATAAACTCTCTTCTTTTCTACATTTCTTTTGTGCTCTGGCTTGTGTACTAATGTAGCTCATACTTGAAACTTGTCATTGTTTGCCCTCATGATAAATTGCTTGCAGTGTTCATCATTTGCAAGATGCTTTGAATAATGAAATGAAATAATTCTTGAAATTCTTGTTTTGAAATATTAATTCATTCTGTTTTTTTTAAGCACTGATATATTATAAACAGCATACATCTGTAGCTTTTCCGTAAACTGCATTGGATAGATGTTTATCTCTCCATCTCAGAATGAGTGAGTATGAGCTTGTTCACCAGAGTGAAAGGGAACGAGAGAGACAAGAGGGTGGGTGAGCGAGAGAAAGAGAGAAAGCGAGAGGATGAGGGTGTGTGGTTGAGTGTAGCTGACATGATTAGATCGCATTAGATTCGGAACAAACAGCTGCGACCTGCTTACCTGCAGAAGCCTGATCAACTCACTATTCACAGACACATTAGTCCAGAAATTTCAATGCATGGTGTTGGAAAATTAGTGAACAGAGATGCTCATTTATGCCAGGTCACAAAATTGGATGTACTGTAATGCTTAGATTAATCCATACTTGAATAAGAGGCCCTGAATGAAAATATATCATTTAATTCAGAGGGAACAGACACATGCAAATTCAGTTACTCTAGTTCAGCGTCTGTAAATGAGTGATTCACAAACTGGCATATTAAGAATTTGCATTCGAACATAATGACTCAAGACATTTGACATATTACTAAGGCAAAGCCATTTGAATGTTTTCCTTGTTTGTGTACAACCAGCATGCAAATTACAGAGAGATTTTCAAGGATTTAATTCCTTTCTAAAGTAAAACGATGGCATCGCAGTATTATAAAATATTATATACAGTTGAGGTCAAGAATCTGCCAAATGTTAATTAATTTACCAAAATAAGAGGGATCATACAAAATGCATGTTATTTTTT
>JAHKKF010514243.1:14387-27923 GCA_019740295.1 Labeo calbasu | reverse complement strand
AATAAAATAAAATAAAATAAAATAAAATAAAATAAAATAAAATAAAATAAAATAAAATAAAATAAAATAAAATAAAATAAAATAAAATAAAAAAACACCTTAAATATGGCAGGCAAATAGAGCCAGGAATGAATGAATGAATGCCACATTAAACATGGCAGGCAAATAATGCCAATTTGTTAATAAAATAAATAATTTACAAAAGTAAAATAAAATACATTCCTAAAATAAACTAAATATTTAACACCACATTAAAAATACCATGGAAAATTTGTTGTGAATAAAATAAAATAAAATACTGTATTTTTCTGGACAGCACTGCTAGTCTGGCTTCGAAATGGCCAGTGGGAAACTATTCAAGAAGGATCTCCTAGTAATTATACAGATATAGAAGCATCAGAAGCAGGCTGGAGAGACATGACAGGGGTGTCTGCGTATGTGAGAGTGTGTAATGAGGCTTAGCCAAGGAAAAGGACAAATCCCTGCTCTCTCGCTGGGAGAGATGTGACGTCATTGCAAAGCCCTGTCATTAACTCTCTATAGGAAAGATTTCACACATTAATCTGCTGACAGGTTTTAGGTAGTACAGCAAATCAGTAAGATTATCTTCACAGTTTTTCAAAGACATGCCTGAGCTCTTCAGCGTAACAATGTTATTTCTCCAAACACAGCTTTATGAATCAGCAAAAAAAAGGTGCAGTACCTGCAGAACTAAGACATAAAGGTCCCAAAAGTACACTGAGATTAGAACAAACAACTCGGCGAGTTGTTTCAGAGACATGCCAGACAGCTGAAGCTGTCTGGGGCAGAGACTCAAATCAAATGAGCAGCAGGTCTCTCTTCAGCACCTTGGACAGCGCCGAGACTTCTGACTGCCAGTCACAACAGCACAACAGTGGGAAGAAAATGTCAGGACAAGGCATGGATGGGCAATCATCACAGTTCATAATGTCAAAAAGATGGTACACGAGTAGAGAGAGAGCTTATTTGAGACTTATTTTGGAGCTCTTTTTTCCTTTTTTAGTCAGGAATTGAGTCTGAGGAGGCTGTAAAGTGTAACCTCTAAAGATCATTTTAAAAGCAAGATTAATTAGCCTCATCTTTCTATTTAATTCATTAAGTTCTAAGCATTCAACCTACATTATAAACATACAGAAAGAACAACAAGCTACTGCTTCAGGGTCACGGTCAACAAGACAATATAACACCAGCAGAGATAAGACAACAGATTTACTACACTACCCAACTACCACACTCTGCTAAACTGTATTTAGCTCACCATGTAGCCAAGCAGTACATGTTCCTTAAACAACACAACTCCTATCAACCTATCAGAATTTAGGATTTGGGTTCTGAGGTTTGGCCTTTAACAACATTCATTAGCCTTTAATTTCAGGATTAGGTTTAAAGGATTAGTTCACTTCAAGAATAAAAATGATCATTTACTCACCGCCATTTCATCCAAGATGTTCACGTCTTTTTTTTCTTCAGTTGAAAAGAAATTAAGGTTTTTTAGGAAAACATTCCAGGATTTTTCTCCACATAGCGGACTTCAATTAGGATCAACAGGATGAAGGTCCAAACGCAGCTTCAAAGTGCTCTACACGATCCCAACTGTGGAGTAAGAGTCTCATCTAGCGAAACGATTGGTCATTTTCGAAGAAAAATAAGAATTTATATACTTTTTAACCACAAATGCTCATCTTGCACTAGCTAGACGTCACGCACTACATAAAGTTGGAAAGGTCACATATGATATAGGCAGAGGTACCAACCCAGTGTTTACAAAGCAAACGTGCAAACAAAGTCAAACACCCTATACAAAAAAGGTAAAAGAACGTTTGATGATTTTGAAGTTGGGAGAAATGAGATGGAGTTTTTCACCCTACCCTTCCTTTCTGAACCAAAGTACACAGACGAAGAACTAACCACGCATGACCTTTCTAATGTGATTACATAAGTCACAGACGCATCGCAGAGCTACTGCAAGACAAGCATTTGTGGTTAAAAAGTATATACATTTTTTCATTTTTAATTTTGCTAGATAAGACCCTTATTCCTCAGCTGGGATCGTGTAGAGCTCTTTGAAGCTGCGCTAAAACTGCAATTTGGACTTTTAATCTGTTGGCCACCATTGAAGTCCACTATATGGTAAAAAAAAAATCCATTGCTCAAAAAAATTTCTTTGCGACTGAAGACAGAAAGACACAAACATCTTGGATGACATGGGGGTGAGCAAATTATCAGGAAATGTTTATCCCGTGAACTAATCCTTCTAAGTTTACACAATCCTTCATGAGCTGTGTTTCCATCCACCTATTTTTATGCGCATTTTAGAATATCGTATAAAAAAACACCGGAAATAAATTTGTATCCGATAAGAAAAAATGTGCATAAACTACGATGGATACACATTTACTGAATAAATTCCACCATGCGCATCAAAAGTCATGTGACTTTGCACGATGGGATGGGATAACCTGACTAACCAGCGGACCGATCTCGCTGCACAGCACCTGAAATTTTGTTTTGGACGTTCTGAAATGCCTGAGCAATGTCTGTCATCCAAGTATTTCTGCATAACTGTCTTACACAAACAGCAGGTATTCACCTCTCAAAGCACTGACCGCATTTATTGTTTCGTCTGCTCGCTCTAAGGCAAGTAATATGAAAATCATTATGCTCAGTAGCCTCTCCTACTTTTATTAATAATATTTAGTGCCAGTTTATCAGGAACTGATGAATTTGTTCCCTTTGACTTGTTGGATGGAAACGGTGCTTTATTCATAAATGTTTTATGCGATATTACAGTTTTGCGCACAAGTCAAATTCACATCTCTGGATGAAAACATAGCTGGTGTTACACTACAAAGTAGTCAAAATGTTCATTTTTTTACCTTACGGAATTATTTCTACTTGATCTCACCCTAGAAAGTTAGCAAATGAGTGGTGCCTGGTGGCTGCTTTCCAGAACCTTCACTCTCTCTGTTCCTCTGAATGAGCAGCAAACCGACCTGATCTGTTGAGACCAATACAACCTTTAGAAAACAGCTGAAAACAATCCACACGCAAGCACAAGCATAAACAAAGGAACTTCCTGTAATAACAACTTGCTTTCTCTTCTTCTCTGCATTTCAAGTCAGCTTGTGTACTAATCTAATCTTCCACTTGAGACTTGGTACTGCAAATATAGTTGGCTCTTATGATAACTTGCTTGCAGTGTTCTTTAGATTTAAGATGTTTATATAAAATCATCTGCTAAATGAATAAAGCAATGCAATATATAGTATAATATATCCTACCATTCAAAAGTTTGGGGACTTGCGTCGACTGACACAAAAGAGAAGAAATGATTGATTAAAGTTATTTTTTTCTTTTGTGCACCAAAGTATTCTCGTAGCTTCATAAAATTAAGGTTGAACCACTTATGTCACATGGACTATTTTAACAACGTCCTTACTACCTTTATGGGCTTTGAACGTGTCAGTTGCGTTCTGTCTATTTAGGGTCAGAAAGTGCTTGGATTTCATCAGAAATACCTTAATTTGTGTCCCTGGATCATAAACCAGTCATAAGGGTCAATTTTTCAAAATCGAGCTTTATACATCACCTGAAACCATTGATGTATGGTTTGTTAGGATAGGACAAAATTTGGCTGTGATACAACTATTTGAAAATCTGGAATCTGAGGGTGCAAAAAATCTGAGATATTAATATAAAATATTGAGAAAATTGCCTTTAAAGATGTCCAAATAAAGTTCTTAATGTATATTACTAATCAAAAATTAAGTTTTCATATATTTACAGTAGGAATTTTACAAAATATCTTAAATGGAACATGATCTTTACTGAATTTCCTAATGATTTTTGCCATAAAAGAAAAATCAATAATTTTGACCTATACAATGTATTTTTGGCTATTGCTACAAATAAACCCCAGCAACTTAAGACTGGTTTTGTGGTCCAGGGTCACATTTGTGTTCTGAAGGTAAACTAATGTCTTACGGCTTTGAAGCGACATGAGGGTAAGCAATTATTATATAAAAATCAAAACTCTAAAACAGTGCCATAAGCCATCATGTGGTATTTTTAGAGTGTGAGAGATTCTGATAAGTGTTAGTGAGCAGAGTGGGTCGAGCAGCTCCTGAAACAATCAGATCCTACAAACATTCAACACTGTACACACATGCATACATGTGCCAAAACACACACACACACTTCCTGTCCATTCAGCTCACGTTTCCTGGTTTGTATAATGAGTATCTCCCAGAGCAAGTCTCCATGCTGCTTTTCACACACCTAAAATAGAAGTCAACAGATACAAGAAACCTTTCATTTGCATCGCGTTAGAAGAAGCTCACGAATAGCTCCGTGAGGGTCCTTTTTTTGCTCTCTCTCTTTCTCTTTCTCGCTCCAGGGGCAACTCTACGTGATCAAACATGCCTATTCATCTGACTGGATGGAAGTGCCTAAATGCAAAGCCAGAAAAATAGATACAAAGAAAGAAACGGAGAGACAAGAGCATCAACCGTTGTTCTTTATATCTGACAGAGTTATTTGCCTTTTCCAAAAGCAGTCGGATGGAAAACAGATAACTGATGACCTCCAAGGCATTCGCCTTATCCTTCTTTTCTTTCATAATGGAATGAGATTTTAAAGTTTGCTTTTAGCATCTCCCCTGGACTCTGGACAGTGGACACTGACGGAGAAAAGATGTTTTTTAGTGCCTGACACAAATAATACAGACAATCGCATCTGATGTGAAAAGACCTATAAAAATAATGAAATAAATGCGGTTTCTGTGGATTTATCAGCAAATGAAAAATGGACAGCCCACACATCTTCGCTTAGCCCGGATCACTGCGTACCTGTCTATAAAACTGGGCTCTTTAATGCGCAGTGGCTCAGTGTAATTCTAAATGACAAGCATCAACATTTGTTTTATTCTGGTCCTGAAACCACAGGCTATATCTGCTCTATTAATAATCTATGCTTTCAGCTCGGCTGCACTATGAGGTCGTCTCATGTACGCAGGCACGAGGGCGTGGGAGCGAGACAGGAAATGCACTCTCTCACCTGCACAAGACCTCACCTGTAACCTGCCCACAGGCTTTTCTGAGGGTGGCCAAACAGCAAAGCAGCAAGGAAGCAAAAGAGAGGGGGAAAATATCCATGCCAGTTTATGAATCGGAGAACGAGAATCTACACTACTGTTTTGGGGATAGTAAGGTTATTTTATTAATTAAATAATTTATTTATTGATTTTTATTCAGATTTTATTCTTTTATTCAGAAAGGGTTTATTAATTTGATCAGCATGACAGTAAATATAATGCTAGAAGGGTTTTCTATTTTTTTATCAATTAAAAAAACCCCAAAAAAATGTATCAGTTCCCACAAACTGGGCAATGATTAATTGTGATTAATCGCACCCAAAATAAAAGATTTTGTGTACATAATATGTGTGTGTACTGGGTATATTGATTATGTATATAGAAATATTTAATAAAAATATGTTGTGTTTATTTATTAACATAACATATATATTGTACATTATATGTACACAAAAACTTCTTTTGGATGCGATTAATTGCAATTAGTTGTTGCCCAGCACTAAATATTACACATCAAAACTGTTTTCAAAATGAATAACATATGCTTCCTTAGTACCACATAAGCATATTAAAATGAATTCTGAAGGATCATTGTATGCAGCAAAAAAATAAAAATAAATAAAATACATTTTTAAGATTTCAAAATATACATACATACATACATACATACACATATATATATATATATATATATATATATATATAAAACATATAAATAAATATAAAAATTCAAATATTCTTACAGAAATCTATATTTTTGCCAACATTAATAATAATAATATATGCTTCTTAAGTACCAAATAAGCATCCCTCAGAATTCTTTTTAATTTGCTAATATATATATATATTAAATTATATTTACATAAATGTGTTTTCTAGCAATATATTTTATAGATTTTTTATATAATTTAATCCATACATTTCAATCCAAGAAAATACATTCACATGTATAAAACGTGTAACACGTTACAATAAAAATAAGAAAGAAACATAGATTGTTAATACTTTGAAAAATACATATTGCAGCACAAAAAATTAAACATTATTAATAAATCTAAATATAAAAATAAAAATATTTCATAAATATATTTTGGTTTGATGGTTAAAATGAAAATGAATTTTCAATGTCAAAAATATATTTCACTGCTGACATCACATTTAATATCTTTGTTTGTTTGTTTATTTATTATTTAAATTGCCAGTTACCATTTTAGGCTGCTGAAAATTCAGCTTTCCTGTCACAGGCGTAAATTACATCTCAAAATATATTAAAACAGAACCCAGCTATTTTAAATCAAAAATCGTTATACAATATTGCTGTATTTTTGATTAAATAAATGCAGCCTTGGAGTGCACAAAATTTAATTCATAAACATTACAAATTTGCCAACCCCAAACGTTTGAACAGTTGTGCATTTTAAATAGAGCAGCAAATCTCCATAGCAACTGTGCATTTAAAGCCTCTTCTCTAACTGTTTCTGTCTGTTTCTTTGTCTTTTATTGTACTAAAGAAACTACTACTTTTGTTTCTTTGAATCAAATGCTGGTCAGGACTCAAAACGGCTCCCAAATGCTGCCCCGGAGAAAGAGAATAAGCGAGAAAGCCGAAAAGGATTCGCAATAGATAAGAAACATTGACTTGTTCTTTTCGCTGCCTTTAATAAGAGTTTGTACCTTAAAGGCAGAGCGGCCCAGAATAATAATGGTTGAAGGAGAGAGGTCAACACCGCTGCACTTTAAAGCCTTAAGGTCGGTTCTGGCTCAAGCGTCTGAGCAAAACGCCTGTCCGGAGGAGCAAACAGCAAATTATGAGCAGGGCTGGACTCCATTTTCTTCTGCGCTGCCTGTGCACGCTCGAGCCAAGATTAATCTTGCCATAACTCTTCACGAGTCTCGCACCACACACATATGGAGCAGTAAAGACAAGGCACTAATTAAGCGACAGCGCGAGAGAAGGAGAAAGAGAGAGAGTTTCCCAGGCAGATCTGTTAGATGAGATTACCGACCTCAGATCAACAAGCAAACTCTGACAGAAAAACCAATAAACGCAAAGGAAGATCAGTGTACGCGGAGGAGCCCGAGCGCTGCTGAGATGATGAATGTGCGTGTGTGTGTATAATGTGCTCTCACGCCACAACATGATTTGATGGTCAAAGCAATTTACGACTCGGCATACCAGAAAATTCATTAATACATAAATTACACACAGACGAGAGAGCATGCAACTCAGAGAGAAATCTTGAACAATATTCACCTTCATGTTCTTATGTTACCCAGAATCCTCTTTGGCTTCGACCTTCACATCAAGGCCCGTTTACACCAAGAATACTAACTATAAAGATAACTATGTTAGCATCCACACCAACGCAGAGTAAAGCTCTTTAAATCAGGATGGCTGTAAATGTTTTTATCATTCATCAGATGGATAAGAATTGTTGTGAAAGTGATTCCAACAATACTATTTCCCTGTGCCATAATTGTTATGTTTAAATTTAGAACCATTTTTAAAAATACATTGTTTTAGTGAAGGCCTATAAGACAAACATTTTTTTCCCCACACCTGCCAATGAACGATAACTTCAGAAAATTTACCTGCCAATTAGTGTTCATTTTCATTTCAACCAAAACTATGGTGAAAAATGTTTGTTAATGTGTTTTTTCCATGACTAAAATGAGACGGCGACGAGATGACAATATGGTTAATAAACGATAACTGCGATTATATCAACATGCAATATCGTTGACGATAAAAGACGAGACTAAACTGTTTTTTGAAAAATAAAAACTATCCAAAAATATTAGACAAATTATTTAGACAAAGAAAGTGTTCATTTCATTAACCAAAAATATGATGAAAAATGTTTAGTTTTTTCTCATGACTAAAACGAGACAACAATGTTAATAAGCGATAACTGTGACTATATCAACATGTAATATTGTTAACGATAAAAACTATACAAAAATCTGTTTTTATTTCAGACAAAAGTGTTAATTTCATTAACAAAACAATGACAAAAAATGTTTGTTGACGAGTTTTCCCATGACTAAAACAAGACGACAATAAGGTTAATAAGCGATAACTGTGACTATATTAACATGCAATATCGTTGACGATAAAAGAAGAGACAAAAATGTATCTTAAAAAATAAAAACTACACAAAAATCTCTTTTTATTTTAAGTTTAACCAAAAAAAAATTTATTTATTTTTTTTTTACCAAAACTATGACGAAAAATGTTTGTTGACAAGTTTTTTTTCCCCGTGACTAAAACGAGACGACGATAAGGTTCATAAGCGAAAACTGTGACTATATCAACATGCAATATTGTTACCGATAAAAGACGAGACTAAAATGTATTTTAAAAAATAAAAACTACACAAAAATCAGTTTTTATTTTAAATTTAAAAAAAAGTGTATAATTTTGTTTACCAAAACTATGACGAAAAATGTTTGTTGACGAGTTTTTTTCCCATGACTAAAACGAGACAACGATAAAGGTTCATAAGCAATAACTGTGACTATACCAACATGCAATATTGTTACCGATAAAAGATGAGACTAAAATGTATTTTAAAAAATAAAAAATATGCAAAAATCAGTTTTTATTTTAGACCAAAAAAAAGTGTTAATTTTGTTAACCAAAACTATGATGAAAAATGTTTGTCGAGTTTGTTTTCCCCATGACTAAAAGAAGACGACAGTAAGGTTAATAAGTGATAACTGTGACTATATCAACATGCAATATCGTTGACGATAAAACACATGAATAAAATGTATTTTAAAAAATAAAAACTATCCAAAAATCTCTTTTTATTTTAGACAAAAAGTATCCATTTCATTAACCAAAACTATGATGAAACATATTTGTCGAGTTTTTTCTCATGACTAAAACGAGACAACGATGAGATGACAACACGGTTAATAAGCGATAACTGAGACTATATCAACATGCAATATCGTTGACGATAAGAGACTAAAATGTATTTTAAAAAATAAAACCATACAAAAATCTCCTTTTATTTCAGACAAAAAAAGTGATAATTTCGTAAAACAAAACTATGATGAAAAATGTTTGTCGAGTTTTATTTCCCCATGACAAAAAAGAGATGATGACGAGACGACAATAAGGTTAATAAGCAATAATTATATCAAAATGCGATATCGTTGACGATAAAAGTCAAGACTGAAATGTATTTTAAAAAGTAAAAACTATACAAAAATATATTTTTATTTTAGACAAAAAAATTAAGACAAAATGTTATTGCACACTGCTGCATGTACCTCTACTAAGTGAGCTTTCGTGTGTGGTTGCCAGATATCAAGTGTTCAAATCCCCAAAACACAGCTTCTCTGTTAAAAGGATATATTTTCTCCCTGGTGGTTTGCTTAATTTTTGCAATCTGGCAACCATGTATGCACTCGCTCTTCATTACGGAAGCGCCAATGATGTTCTGAAAACACCAATCATCAAATAAGCTGGAGTTTGTTTGCAATTGTGGTTTCTGAGTAAATGCATTTACTCAACTGCAATGAATCATTGAAATTTGAAATTATTGGAATTACTATCAGGAGGGTTTGTTTTTACCAGTTTTCATAATGTAGACAGAGAGAATGCATATCTAAGTCTTTGATATTAATTTTTATATTAAATAGCCAATAATAAATCAGTACACTATATAAGGTACAATTAATCATTTGTGTGAGTTCACATTCTGCTGGTTTGTGCTTAATAGAATACCTGAAATGTAAAAATGAATGACAACAATCATTGCAATTATAATTTTGAGCACAAAAATATATTTTTTTATTAGTTTAACCATTATACAACATGACAAAAATGTTTTCATTGACAATGATGGCAAAACAAACTGAGTAAACACATCTAATTGATATTTATTATTATTATTATTATTATTATTATTATTTAATTAAATTTAAAAAATTTAATTAAGCAAATCAGTACAGAAATATCATTATAATACTACTGAACTGTAGAGTTTCATTTGTTATTTTATATAAAAACAGTAAAACTACAGTAACAATATTTAGAGATTTTATTTT
The DNA here is from genome assembly GCA_019740295.1 of Labeo calbasu. Classification (NCBI taxonomy): domain Eukaryota; kingdom Metazoa; phylum Chordata; class Actinopteri; order Cypriniformes; family Cyprinidae; genus Labeo; species Labeo calbasu. The sequence goes on along the minus strand of JAHKKF010514243.1, from coordinate 17,749 downwards.
GGTGGACAACTCTCTTTTGAGATGCCTCTCTGATTTATTGATGTCAGAAGAAGAATGTAGAAGACTTTGATGCACAATTATATATTTTTTTAAATAAGTAATTGAATAATAGAATAAAAAACAATTTGAACTAATTCCATTAGTTCCATTCTTTACTGTAGTAGATTTCAGTAATAAAAAACTTTCATAAATGAGGGTATATATAAAATTATTAAAATTACTATTGTGTTTAATAAATTCATGCTAGTGGATCTAAAGCATTTTTTGTGTAGCAAACCAGGATCTGTCATCTGATAGATAAATGATTCATGATGAGTATGCTGTATTACATAACTGCAGGAAAATGGAGTAAATAAAACTGACTTCCATTCCAAAAACAGCAGGAACCGTGATGCACAATTCAACGTCATACTGCATACATCCACAAGCATTTCAGTCATTTTAGGAAAGATGGCTATCTGGAATGTTCTCTGTCCCTGCGTCTGGCAAGCTCTCAGGAATGCGGTTAATGTTACCCACTCACGGCCAACTGCTGATCAGGAACAAAATGTGAGCGCTGTGAAGGAATACCATCGCCGTCTTTTATTAGAGAGAAAAGATTTAGTTTTGCCTACGTGAGGATGTTCAAATCTTCCTCATATTGAAGTCTTCAGTAGAAAATTAATTGGTTAACCAAGCATAAAGCCGGTTTGATGGAATCATATTTCAGCAGAAAGCTCCCCATTGAAGGCAATTATGGAACAGTGCGGAGAGGCCCGTGGGGGGCTGAAACCTTCACTGACGCTGAATTTAGTCTGAAATGCTGTCTGGTTTCAAGGTCACGACTCAAATCTCAAACTGGGCATCGGGTTTCAAAGAGCCGAGATTGATTACAACATTTAGGAGCTTCTGAAGGTTCTGAGTATGGAAAATCAGTAAGTGCTGGATCAAAGTAAGTCAAACTCCTACTGACCCCCATGAGCTGGCTATTTTTACCTCAAAAGTGTCCATCAGACGACTCAGCATGCTTCTTGGACAGCCTCTGGGCCAGACTCATCTATTTTCTCTCCATCATACTCCACTACTACTGCTATCTGCCAAACCCTATACCACTTTATCATTACTGTTCATGTCCAATCAAATGTGATGTCAATCAAATCTCCATAGAGACATCATGAGCTTCAACACAACTCCTCTCAATTCATTTTGACTTGACAATTCTGATTGAGTTTCAGCCTAGTGTTTTGTTTCACTGTATTGGAAAACTACTACTGTTCATAATTTTAGTAACGTACTTTTTTTTTTCCAACACTCTTGATTTTATTATTGCTGTTGCATGAATAAAATGTTACTGCTGGTGAGAAAGAAAAAAATTAAAATGTTGCAAACTGTTTTTACTGCTTAATGATACAGTACCATTCAAAAGCTTGCAATGAAATTAATACTTTCATTCAACAAGGACACATTAAATTGATTAAAAGTGACAGTAACATTTTTATTTTAAATAAATTCTTTTTAACTTTCTATTCATCAAAGAACCCTGAAAAAAAATGCATCATGGTTTTCACAAAAATACTGAGCAGCGAAAGCTGCTTTCAATATTAATAAGAGCCATTATTAATAATTAAGCACCAAATCAGCATATCAGAATGATTTCTGAAGACTGAGGTAATGGCTGCTGAAAATTTACCATCACATGAATAAATTACATTTTAAAACGTATTAAAGTAGAAAAAAAGTTATCATATTTTAAAATGTTAGTATCTTTACTGTATTTTTGATCAAATGAATGCAGTCTGGACAAATATGGACAAATTCAGCGACTGGGTTGTTTTGACCCAGCAGTTGGGTTAAATATTTAACCCAAACTTCTGGGTAGTTTTAACTCAACTATTATTCAAAAAATTACTGTATGGCTGGCTTAAAATGAATCCAAAATAGGTTAGAAATAAAAATCAGACACATAATTACCAGGGCATTTATTAATAAGCAATTTAAAAAATGTTTATTATTTAATTATTATTTATTTAACGTATTAATGAATGTTTATTTATTGAACTTATTTATATATTATCTATTTTAAGTTAATTTTAAGCAAGAAATATAGTCATTTTTAAGCAATAGTTAAATAAAACTACCCAGAAGTTTGGGTTAATCATTTAACCCAACCGCTTGGTCAAAACAAACCAATCCCTGGGTTTGTCCATATTTCACCCAGTACTGGGGTGTATTTAACCCAGCATTTTTAACAGTGCAACATTAGCATTATCAACATTTTATTTCAGCAACATTAAAAAAAATGGCCATCATTGGTTTCTTTTAATAAGGTACTTAAATTTCACCCAAGCCATGGCAGAGTGCATTGATTCCGCCAGATTTTCCTCTGTTTGCTATGTGTTGAATGTGAAAGGATGGCTTTATTGGTATATCCGTACTCTCTGTGTGCAAAGTCTCTTAGAGCGAATGGCTATGCAAACAACTCTTTGCGTACCAGCTGATATGGACTCATAGGATTCGCTGGTGCACAGAGCGCTGTAATTTCTATCTCTTCTGTTAGTTCCTATACCAACAGAGGCTCGCGTTTGGACTAACATGATATATTGCATTTCAGCACGAATTAATGCCTCGTCACGCTAAATAAACGATCCCTGCTTGACCTCAATAAGTCACAGTGTATGTAAAACATCCAGTTAGCTTCCAGAACTCTCTGTGGCAGTTTACGTGTCCCTGGTGTCCATATTGCTGTCACGCATAGTTAGCAATTACACTGTCCAATTACATTTCTAAACTATCTGAGACTTGTAATTAGCATGTAAGCTAAAGTTCCCCTGTCTGCTTGCTCTGATGTGGCGTTATGGGAACTCGAGCGCAAGTCATTATCACAGGCAAAAACACGGACCAGAAACTCAAACTCAAAGACTGAGGGTCTGGGGACAAAGTTTTCACTTACTCAAACTAGGATTGGGTGATGCCAAAACTTCACAAATGTGTGATGATTTTTCTAGCAATTTAAAATAATGAAAAGTGAAAAGCAAAATAGTAGACTGTTGTCACTTGACTTGAAAAAAGAAAAATCTCAAAAACACAAATTTTAGAACCAAAAATAATGTTAATTTATTTAATTTCACTAAATCTTAAACTCACCGTTTGCATTATCAGTTAAAAGAATGATCTGAAGATTTTTCATATATTAAAATGTTCTAAAATTCTAAAATATTGATTAAATATCATTCTTTCTTTCTAAATAGCAAGGAAAACATCTTATTTTTAGTTAGATTTTTGTTGTGTTTCAGTTCTTGCATTAAACATTTTGAATTTATTTGGCAGCAGTAGCTGTTTGGTAAAAATGAAAAAAAAAAAGTAGTTTTTTAAAGAAGTCTCTT
>JAHKKF010514243.1:0-14337 GCA_019740295.1 Labeo calbasu | reverse complement strand
TAATATTATTGCAATTTAAAATAACAGTTTTCTTTTTTAATATACTTTAAAATATAATTTATTTCTGTGATGCGAAACAAAATTTTCATCAGCCATTACTCCAGTCTTCAGTGTACACGATCCTTCAGAAATAATTCTAATATGCTGATTTATTATAAATCTTGGAAACAGTTGTGCTGCCTAATATTTTTTTCGGAAACTTTTTTCAGTATTTTTTGATGAATAAAAAAGAATTAAAAAAACTATTCTAACAATATAAGTCTTTACTATAACTATATCAAATTAACAGCCTTGCTGAATAAAAATATTAATTTCTTTAAAACAAAGAAAGAAAAAATTTGAACGGCAGTGTTTATTGTTATAAAAGATTTCTATTTTAAATAAATGCTGTTCTTTTTAACGTTTTATCAAAGAATCTGAAAAAAGTACCACAGTTTCCAAAAAAATATTAAACAGCACAACTGTTTATAACATTGATAATAAATCAGCATATTAGAATGATTTCGGAAGGATTTTTGACATTGAAGACTGGAGTAATGATGCTGAAAATTCAGCTTTGCATCAAAATAAATTCTATATTAAAGTATATTAATATAGAAAACCACTATTTTAAATTACAATAATATTTCACAATATAACTGTTTTTTCTGTATTTTTAATCAAATAAACGCAGCCTTGATGCGCAAAAATACTTCTTTAAAAAACATTAAAAATCTTACTGATCCCAAACTTTTAAAAGGCAGTGTATATTTCTTAAGCTTTACCGCCCATGGCTTAATTCAAATTTACAACCAATCATAAATTAAACTGAAGCGCAACGCGAGTAGATTAAATATTATTAAAATCTGAGGAAGGGCCAGAGATGGATAATGAATGAATATAAGTTTCTGAGCCATTACAGTTAGCTGCCACCTCTGCTGCGAACAGATTCACAAGAGCAGATTAGTGGAAAAATTATGACATAATTTGATTATAATAAATTTAATGGTTTTCTTTCCTCTTGAGTGGATGAATAATGGACTGATGCCACCAGCATCTCCCCCAGGACAGCTGTTTGGCTGAATCGTGAAATGTCATATTTCTACATTCTGTTTACTCCCATTAAATCCAAAATGCCAAGACAATGCTCAGATCAGATCCAACAAATACTACTGCGAACGCCAAACGGCAACCTGAGGAATGATCCAAATTTTAATCCAATAATTATGCTGATTGGCAAAATGAAACCTGTTGAAATGGAGATCACCTCTCAAATAAAGGTGAAGAATAAGTGGAACTGTGCAAAAAACTGAACTAAATTGATTTGTGAAAGATATGAGGATTTGTTCAGAATCTAAACACATTTTTTTTACTCAATGGCAAAGACTAGAATAATTTCAGATGCAATTTTACGGTTTGTCAGACAAATGTTCTGGTGAAAACGAACGATAATGCCCCCACTTAGTCAGTTATACACAAATAATCCAGTAAAAACATCCAATTCCTCATCAGAGTTCAGTTGAGCCAAGGTACACTGGTGTTTGCTGTACTTTCTGTAATGGGCAATAACAGACTGTGTCCAATGCTGGATGACATATATATGTGTGTGTGTGTGTGTGTGTGTGTGTGTTATAGTAGGTCAAGTAAGTACAGTCAAGTGGCACTTTAACACAGTAAACAACAACAACAAAAATGCGCACACACCAACTGACACTCTAGCTGTGTCTAATACAGAACATTGCTTGGAGGAGAGGATCAGCTGTTATTATGGATGAAAAGATCTGCATTGCATCTGTACTGCAGGGATCTTCCAAACTAAAATTTGCAGATAAAAGAGCCTCAACAGCCACAGGCATTTAAAGACCCATTACTAAAATCCCTCAGCACAACTGTGTACACGACCCACAGGCTCAATAAACCATCCGCGCACGCAGTGCGTACAAGCTTAAACAACGGAAACCATACGCTTCTTCATTACTAAATCTGTAGTTTCATTAGTTAGAGGCATTGACTTCCTCTCAGACCAAACCTAGACGTCCTGGATGTTTGGAGAAATCCTTAGAGTCCTTTTAAACTCCTATAAAAGTGTTTACTGTTCATTTTCAAGATGTGTGGGGAAAAAAAAAAAAAAAAAAAAGCAGGGAGGGAGGGAGAGAGACATGGCCCTGGAGGGCTAGCAGGGACTGTTGGTCTTGTGCCATGACGGATAAATTTGAAGCTTTATAGAAGCGGTATTGATTGAACAAAGGTACTACATGAGCGTGTGTGTGTGTGTGTGTGCGTGTGTGTGTGTGTGTGTATGTGGTTCAGGTGTGCCACTAATGCCCTGTTAGACAGGCAGTGCTGAGGGGTACAGTCCATTCGGCTGCCATGGTGACTCAACTTGGATAAACAGCACTGACTGTACACTCTTAATAATACAGGTTCAAAAAAGAAACGCAGTGATTTCATAAAACATCCATTTTGTGTTCCACAAAGAACATTCAGTGAACAGACAGAAGCATTTTTGCTTAGTCTAAAGAATATTGTATTAATCTGAAGAGCCTTTTTCCACTATAAAGAACATTTTGTGCAATGGAAAGGTTCAATGGAAGTGAAAGGTTCTTCTGGGAATTGCACAGCCCCAGCATCTCAAAAAAATAAAAACTTCTGGTTTGTTTAAAAAAAAAAAAAGCATAATATTGCCTAATTTGATTATGCAGGTTTCAAAAACATTGATATAACTGAAGAGCTCAGATGCAAAACCAGCTAAAAGCCATCTCGGTCAAAAATGAGATAATGATACTGAGTGAATGCTCTCCACACATATTATACGTCCATCAAATACTTTTTCTTCAAACTCGCTAAAATACCAGCCTCAGCCCAATCAGAAGTACCGGTACTTACATAGAAACCTAAACATCTGAGCCGGATAAAAATGCATTTTTTTAAAGAAAGACGTCAAATGGATTTAGCTGCTTTTGCATCTGAACTCTTCAAATGTTCCACCATGTACAGTTTTATCAGCAAATAAAAATTTACATTTTTTAAGTACATATTACCTTTAATGCACTCGTTAAAATAACAAAAGCAGTCAAATGTCTAAAGTTTTGGTTTTAATGACAAAAAGTATTCAAAATGTATCATTTAACTTACAATCTCTATTTACTGCCAAAGAACTTTTAATAAACACAAGTTTATAAATAATTAGGCATGTTTGTATTTTCTCTGGCCATAATTCTAACCTTGAAATCAGGATTAGGCATGAAATAATGTCTTCAGAATCATTCATACATGTGAAAATCATCTTTTTCTGGTGATTAAGGAATAATTCTAGACTTCTTCATCTTACAGATAGATGTTGAAAGCAAAATTGCTTCATATTTTATGATAACACTTTACAATACGGTATCAGTTGTTAACATTAATGTATTAAGTAACATGAACGAACTATGAACAATACATTTATTACACCATTTATTAATATTTATTAAGGGTAGTTAATAAAAATATAGTCGTTCATTGCTTGTTCATGTGAGTTCACAGTGCATTAACTGTAAGCAAACACAACCTGTGATTTTAATAATCCATTAGCATATGGGTTGTTGACATGACATGGCATTTTCACTGTCCCACAAAATAAAAATGAATATAATATTGTCGTTATTTAAAATGCTGTAAATCATGAAACATTTATTTGTCCTACATGGAACTGTTGAAATTCAAGCTGTAGTGTTATTCCATTTCTTAAATTAAAAAGAAAAACAAAAAATGTTAATAAATACCTCCGGCATAATTGTACAAGTGTCTGTTTTAGTAAATGGCAATCATTTTTTTCATCCATACATTTCTGAAAGTGTAGGAACTCAATCACATTTTGTCTCTGAAAACCACGTCCTGATTTTAAATGCACATGGTAAATTTTGGTCTCAGAACTGTTCAAATATTTACTTTTTTGGAACCACTACAAAGTGTTACGTTTTGTTATCCTTTGGTGTGACACCCCTAAATTATAGTTTTTAATTACAAACTGTATGTTAAACTACATAACCATGGAAAATTATGCAAATGTGCCTTGCAAACTGCTAATGACAGGTTAGCTTGAAAAAGCAAGGTCATTTATTGACACAAAAGGCTGAAACACCCTATGGTGTGACAGAAAATGTCCTCCGGTGTGACGCTGTACCGTTACACCTTAGGACAAAGATGTCACATCTAAGGACAAGGTCTCTTTAAAAAGCATTTTAAATAATTAAATACGATTTGTTTAACTCCTTTTTATTCTTTTTGATAATTTTCAGTATTCTTAAATGCATTAATTTCATTAAACCATTTTCTGACTTTTTATAGAAAACATCTACTGTTATAAAGTGTCATGAAAATAAGTATTAAATGTGATACTTTGTTTTTGAAACAGAAAGAATTGAGGGAGAGAAATTAGTGGAAGAGAGAGGATGTGGAAATATACACAGAAAATTAACAGGGATCCACCAGAAGGGAAGAGATCCTAAGAGAACGATGCAGAAAATAAATAGAATTAAAATCATGCCTTAAAAAGAGCAGCTATACTGTTTTAAAAAAAATTCATTCACATATTAATGAATATAGTTTCAATCATATATCAATAATATTTAGCTGTATCATAAATATCAATCAAATTTAGCTGTGCCGCACATGCAGCAGGGGGGCTGGAAGAGTTTCAGTAACATACTGATTGACTATACGAGACTGAATTTTGTTGATAAAAACTATTTTGCTTTGTTTAAAAAAAAAAAACATGTTGATATTGTTTGTATCAAACTTAACTTACTTTCTCCTTTGACATGTTCAAAATTGAATAGAATTTTTTTAATAAATTACCATTTCTGTCCTTGTGTGACATAATGTCCTATGGTGTGACACACATAAAAAAAAACACAGATTTGTTTTTATTTCAAAATATCTTTAAAAAAACAGCTAAGTATTGCAATAGGAGAGACAGAAACATGTCTCATCTTTAATTTTCAGCAGTTTTGAACAGATGACAGCACAGTTTGTCTTGTCAAAGTTTGTCTTGAAATTGTCCAACAAGTCATGGGGGAAAAATGATGTTAATTATAATTTCATATTAAATAAAGAGCACTATATGAAAATAAGTGTCTAACAATTAAGATAAATCTCTCTTTTATGTATAAAATGTATATATTATTAAGAGGTTTTTTTCTTAATTTTTACTATGTCACACCAAAGGACAAATGAATGGTACAGCTCAATAAAAATGTAAAATAAATAAATAAATAAACAATGAAAATTAAAGTTAGGGACCCTTCATATTTTCTCAAAGATCAGACTTCACACTAAATAAATAAATGCATTTCTTCTTCAAAAATGGTCTTTTACAACAAAAAAAAAGCACTTTTACTTGCTATTTGTTAACTACCTAAAATTAACATTAAGTTTAATAAATTCTGTAAGAGTATTATTGTTCATTCTTAGTTCACGTTAACTAATGAACCTTATTGTAAAGCGTTACCTATTTTGTGAGAAATTGTTACACGCTAATGCAAAACAGATACTATTATTAAAATCAGCACCCCAAAATTAGCAAGAAACAAGTATTGGATTTACTTCAGCAAATATGATGTAGGGCAGTGTTACAGATGCCAACAAAAGAACCTTTATCTTTTTAAGAGTGTGTGCAAAAAAAAAAAAATTCACTCCTTTATAACTTGTTTAATCTGTCAGGATGCTATATAATATTTTACTCGACTCCGATCAAGGCTTTGAAGAAACTCTTTGAATGTACATATGCTAATACCGTCAATTCCCCCTGTGAAAGGCAGAAGTTACATAACCAGAATTTGTCGAGCTCTACTTTTTACACACGGCGTCTTAATTTTATTTATGCCTTTGAACCAGTCAAAACCTTAAAATGACTTTTCCTGAGTGATATCGTAGAATTTTTTGTTGTTGCTGGCCTTTAAAAACTCTCCTGATTAAGATACTTCGGCTTTACTGACATTTGCGCCATTAGCTGTGGTATGGAGTTGTTTCTGGCTTATTGAACCCTTGAAGATGTTGTTACATAACAATTTAAGTGGGGGTGGGCGCAATCAAATCGTCCTGCCATTATATCAGACCATCAAGAGTGTCAAATGGAAAGCAGAAGCACTTCTCGCGCTAACCAGGCATGCATTACTGTGTGAGCTTACATCCGGCAAGAAAAAGTGGTATAAAAATGACAGAAGTGTCATGCTATTACACGCTACAGTGTACATGGTAATGAGATAGTTGTGTGCTGCCATTTAAGACATTGACGGCTGTACAGTGTGCACTTAGAGAACCACGTCTGACAGGGAGAAGAAGAAAATGTAAAAATAGGATCAAATTAAGTCGTTTAAACATTTCAAAAAAATAAAATTTACCCAACGGCTTGTGTCAAAGCAGAGACGAGCTAATTCTTTCCAGTGACAGAGCCCGTAATGAACCAGCTGCTGTTCAGGTCAGCACACGGGCTGATATTCCCCACATTCCCATATCACTGTTTACTCTCCTAACGGCTTCCAGGTCAGTGAACTGGACACTGAGATACATGCCCAGTCTGTGGCATATGAGGACCCATTCGCCAGGCTGAGAGCATCAGCATAATCTGCAAGGTACACCGGAGAATCAAGGCTCTCGAGAGAACGTTGGAGCTGTGAGAGGATGCATAACCTTGATGTGAAGATATTAAAGCAGTTGATGGAGCAATTAAGAGATGCGGCTAATGATCTTCATCAAGGCTATTCAGCCTGCTCGCAATAGTGAGGAATTTTCCAAACTGCTAAAGGGAGATTCCCCGCTGTCTCGTAACTTGGCAGCGGATCCACCTTAGACCTTGCTGGAGTGCAGCAAAGCATGTGCCTTATTGCCACTGTGTATTGTAAAACTGAAAAAGAATCTAGATATATATAATGCATGGGGGGAGCCTAGATTTGCATTAGTTAGTTGTGTTTTTTTACCGGCAGATCACCTAGACGTGAAATATCCTACAATTTCCTACTTAATTTTCACCTTATCTACCGCCCTCTAAACTCCAAGAGCCATGGCTCACCCTGATGCACAAACTCTTCGTTTTTCACTGCACTGAATTCTAGATAACCCAAACTTTCATTCGTATTGATGCTTTAAATCAAGGTAGCACAGAGAAAAGCCACTAAAAATAAGATGAGATACATATCTGTGCTACATTTGTCTCAGGATAAAAAAACAAGGATTGTCCAGAAAAGCCTAACTAACCAGGCTGTATTGTGTTGCATATAGTTGTGTTGCGTATATAGGAGGTCAGTTGCATAGCCATTATGCCAGTTAGTCATGGGGTAATCAATCTTTCTTTTCCAACTGATTTTAGACCAATCTATGCTCTTAAGTACTTGACATAAGTTACGACCATTCCTAAAGGGAAAAAAAAAAAAAAAATCTAAGACTACTCTCAACCAGTCACTAGACTGTATGAGATGGCTCTATCAATTAAGAACACATCTAAACAGAACATGCAACAATATAACATGTAAAATGTGCACCGCATCGTATGTGACTATAATTAGACAGCGCATTCTGGAGAACCTGTGCCTGCAAGATGTTGCAGCATCCTTCATCAGGTAGAGAATGAACAATGATGCTCGCCTGACTTCATGGTCAATCCCATCCTAAACATGCCCTCCACATTATGCCTCTGGAACAGCTGCTAAACAGATGTAATGGCAAGGACAGCTGTCAAATTCTGCCACTTTGAGTAACCAAACTTGCAGTTGCTCAGTTTTCATCTTCTTTGGAATGGGAGTCCTACGTATTAGAAAACTAGAGACTAGAGACTACTGAACATTTCAATGAAAAGTGCTTCCTTTTAATGGATCTTACTTATGAGCTGCTGCAATTCTTGAGCAAAAGAATTTGGCTGACTTTTTGCCCACGCAGAACGTATGATAAAGATGTGTTTTGGATTGAATCCTACTCTTGCTATATACGTACAGTAAGTGCTAAAAGCTCCTGTTAACCATAAATAAACCCCTGGCCATTACAGCTCTTCTGATTCTGACTCAACACTGGCAAATATCACAACCTTATGATCAAAATGTCACAGTGAGATGTGATTCATAAAATGGCATTAATGTCTTGACCGCACAGAAAATGTTGTGGCGGGGTGTACAGTGGTATGTGAGGGTGTGTTTAGCTGATACTCGACCTAATTTGCGCGCGTCAAGTCTTTGGTTATCGCATCGCGGTTATTTGGCGACCCCTAGCGAGCGCTGCGCGAAAAACTTCGACTCGATTCGCGATCTTGTTAATTACGAGCCCTCTAGTTATTCATACAAACCAGCATCACTTAAACGTTTTCTTTGGGAATATTACCAACGCAAAGCTGCGAGGTTTAAGAAAGACATCACGTTCAAAACAAGTGAACTGAAAACAGCATGACGCGCATCAACTTGCCAAAAAACTCTTCACAGATGACAGGATTTTGGCAATTGGGCGTTTAATGCATTCAGCCGTTAGCTGAGAGATCTCAAAAGGGATATTACCTGCGTGTGACACACCGTTTCAGCCACATTTTTCCAGACAACAATTCCGAATCAGTCCTCCTGGTATTCGTCCATTTATGCGTTCCAACAAACGTCGACGCTCGAACGTAATGGTCACCTTAAGTTAGACACCTTACTCCAAATGTTAGCATTCTAATGTTATATATCCCGAGAAACAGAAAGCTTGAAATAGCTCCACGTCTCTCCAGAGCGCACCAAACGAGGACTGGGCGAAATATTCACGAAAAAACAAGGACGCGTCTTGTCCCCTTTTTTTAGTTGCTCGCTGTTTTTCTCCTCAGAAGTGCGCACGGATGTGCAGCGGCAGCGTGGGCAGCTGGACGGTTCAGTTGCTTCTCAACAGCCGCCTTCTTTTACATTCACAAGTTCGTCTTGATTATACTCCACTGGAAAAAAAGTCAAGACGCTATGGGAACCAGGCGGCAAGGTGACAGCGTCAACATCGCCCGTGCGCTGTGCTCGCGGTCACCGCGCACTTTCTCTACATTGTTATGAGAACGAGCGCAGGCAAAAACGCAAGATAAAACATCGAGATTTCCGTGGCGCAAAACCATGTCCTACATCGGCTGAAAAAGCTCTTCGATAGTTCTCGCAATGTTTTTAGAGCTCAAATAAACCAGTGACGAAACCCCAAGTGAGGAATGAAACACCACTTCACGGCGCGTGATGAGTGGAGCGCGTGAAAGCGACGCTCGTCATTTGGATAGATAGATAGATAGTGTTATCACCACTGTGCGCGCTATCCACCCTCACTCCCTCTCTCTCTCTCACATACTCTCTCTCCTTCCCTCCTCCGTCTGACTAACAACCTGCCAGTCCTGCTTTAGCTGACAAACCCGTGACGTCATTTTAAAGTAAAATATGTAACATTTTACACATCCTTCGCCCTGTTTCCCTCAGAGGAGTTAATCCGAACCCCATTCTATCCCAATCTCTGCTCGCCGAGATAAATCAGTGTGCATATGGGCTATGAAAACTCAACCAGTGTACAGCACTTTCCACTAAGGGGGAGATCAGTTTCTCATCCCAAGGTTAATACAGTGTCTAGTGGGTTTACTGAAGCAATAGAGCCATATCCCGCAAATTACATGAGAGCGTACTGCCACATTTTTCTTCCCTGTGAAACACAGAAACACTTTTTTGTTGTTAAGATGATTGATCTTCCACTCCAATTTACCATATAGGAAGAAGAAAGAGACAGCAGTGGCATTGACTAATGCTGAATTCCTGTTTATTTCACAGGAATGGCTTTAGCCGGCTGAAAATGAATAAAAACTCTGCCTGTAGTCTGTCAGGCAGCAGGAAAGCTCATTAAGCCGCTGCGTTTGAGAGCTGGGCTTTGTGAAAACAGCCCTGATGAAGAAAATACATTCCTGAAAGACGCTAGCGTGTGTTGAGGTTATGAAGTGTTGCGTTTTGCCTTCATTGTGGGGACCGAACAGTCCCCACAAGGATAGTTAAACCTATCACACACATTGTGGTGACCACCTAACGGTCCCCACGAGGAAACAGCTTAATAAACACAATAAATAATGTCTAAAAATATAAAAAGGGCTACACCTACGGGTTAGGGAAAGAAAATATCATTAGCTCACTATAAAAACAATAGAAAACATCAACATAATAGCAGGGTTATATCACTTTCTACAGCGGATAAGCAGTTTCAAGACGTGTTTTCTGAACGCGAGGCGCGGAAGGTTTACAACATCTGTGATCATCTAGGAAAGCTGTTTTAAATTATGCCAGTATAAATCGGGGGTGTGTGGAAATAGAAAACGAAGAGATAAATAAGCATCATTAAAGAGCAGTACGGCATATCAAATCCAGCCTTAACGGCAAATGTTCAGCAGATTCCAGCAGCTCGGCATTTTATCGCCATTACTGGAAATGCATTTTGGAGAAACTACATTTCTTTAGCATCTGTTAAGAGGTCATTTACACTACCGTATGCATGCAGTTCTTAACCCTGATATATTAGGGGGAAAAGGATAAATACCAACGCATTTAACCAAATACTCCATGGAATTATATTATATAATGATTTTATGTTCAATTCCCGCTGAAGAAGAAACAAAAATCTTACAATTTTAGAATCTTATTCTGAACTACAGTCACTTCACTTGCTGTAAAACGAAATCCTGGCAGTTCTTAGAAAACAGTTGCGCAGTTTTTGCTGAGTGAGTTATTCATAACGTTCTGTATGTATCAGACTGCGTATTTACTCACACGGGATTACCGTGTAATCCTTACACTGATGATTTAAGCCTCCAATGTAAAGACCCTTAAATGCTGACTCGAAATAGTATTTTGTCAACGACATCGACCACAGGCATTCCAGGTTCAATAACAATTTGGACACTCTGCTAACCTGCAATAATTAGATAACTGTAATTAGTTAAACTTGTCAAGAAACTGAGGTCTTATCTGTCTTGCTTTAATTGAGCTATTACTGCAGCTTCAGACAATTGTATTATCATATGCAAATAAAAAGGAGTTCAGAGTGTATTGTCTTTGGTAATTAGCTGAATCGCATTGCATTCATTTAGCTGCTTCTGATTTGAAAGGCTGAGGGTCACGACCAAGGGTTAGTCTGAGTTAGTGTATGTTGTCAGGGAGGTCAAAGGTGAGGGTTGTGGACATGGGAATTCTTTGTCATGAATTTTAAGCGCGGGTTATGCTAATGGATAAAAGCTTTATTTTAAATCTAATATGTGGTAAGGATTTTCAGCTTTAGGTGTTCTACGATGATTAGATTTTTCCGAAACAGGCCTAGAAAGAGATTGCAGATATTGAATCACCATTCTCCACACTGTCCACAGGAGCACAATGTGATTTACACAAGTAAGACATGTTGATGGGATCAACATTCTATCAATCAAATCTCTTACTCTAGTCGGGCCGCCCACAATACATACACTGACCGCCTGAGGCGTACTGCAAAACAGGCAAGTCGGACTAATTCTATGCTTCTATGGAATCTTCAACAGTCGGTGCGCTAGTCCATCTGGAAATAAAGTTGAGGAAGGTACAGGGTTGATTTAAAGAGCGCTTTGTTGTTCATGTGGGCTGGACAGACCTAGCCTGCAGGTGTGTATTGGCCAGAATACTCTGCAAGGTTGTTTATCCATGTCCTAATTGCATGAAGCATGTTAAGCATCCACAAATCATCTTAACTCAAAACCAAACAGCTTCTCAATGTTCAGCCTTAATGTTTTTACCTCAGTACCACCAACCTATCTGACCCTTTACCCTGTAATACTTAATCTATTATTCACTGACCACAAACTCAAAACTGACTTTAGAATTCATTATTTATACTTATAATATCTCAAAATAACTCTCAAATACTCTCATATACACTGAAAACCAGTATATCCTACTTTAAAACTCACCCCATCTAGAAAGTCTGTTTTTGAAAGAAGTCTCTTATGCTCAGCAGGGCTGCATTTGTTTGATTAAAAATACCATAAAATAGTAGTATTGTGAAATATCTTTAGAATTTAAAACAATTGATTTCTATTTTAATATATTTGATGGCAAAGCTGAATTTAGGTAGCCATCACTCAGTATTACATATGGTTCTTCAGAAATCATTCTAATAATTCTTTGTTGAAAACAGTTGTTTGTTGAAAACAGATACTTCATATTTTGGTGGAAATTATGACAGTTTTTTGCATCCTTGCTAAATAAATGTATGGAATTTAGTTAAAATTGGATGCATGTTCAGTTTATGTAAACTACCAGTCAAAAGGGTTTTTTTTTAAATGTTTTTTAAAGAAGTCTGCATTTATTTGATCCAAAGTACAACAAAAATAGTAAAATTGTAAAATATTTTTACTATGTAATATTTTTAAAATGTAATCTATTGCTGTGATTCTAAAGCTGAATTTTTAGCATCACTTCTCCAGTCACATGATCCTTTTTTAGTATTTTTAGTATTTTAATATTCTGATTTGCTGCTCAAAAACATTTATTATTACCATTTATTATTATAAATTGAAAACAGCTGAGTAGAATTTTTCCAGGTTTCTTTGATGAATAGAAAGTTCAGAAGAACAGCATTAATGTCTTTATCATCATTTTAGATCAATTTAAAGCATCCTTGCTAAATAAAAGTATTCATTTCTATAATTTCTTTCCTCAAAAAAAAAAAAATTACAGACTCCAAGCTTTTGGTATAGTGTATAATGTTACAAAAGCTTTTCATTGCAGATAAATGCTGATCTTTGGATCTTTCTATTCATCAAAGAATCCTAAAAAAAATGTACTCAACTGTTCTACATACTGATAATAATAATAATGTTTCTTGAACAGCAAATTAGCATGTTACAATGATTTCTGAAGGATCATGTGACACTGAAGACTGGAGTAATGATGCTGAAAATGTTGTTTTGATCACAGGAATAAATTACATTTTAAAATATATTCAAACAGAAAACAGTTATTTTAAACAGTAAAAATATTTCAAAATTTGTACTGTTTTTGTTGTACTTTGGATAAAATAAATGCAGGCTTGGTGATTGAGTTGACTAGTAGCATCTAGTTAGCATATGCCAGACCTCAGTTTTCCAACTGTCAGTTCATTTATGAGATACTCAATACATCAAGGCATGTTTAGATTTTGAGGGGTTAATCAATGCTCTATATTTAGAACTGTAAAACTACATGATGATTTATTGATCCTTCTCCTGAACCCGCACACAGTATATTATTAGAGGAACGCCTTGAAACCAACATAATATTTGTCCAGGGTCAAATCAATAGCCGGGTACAATATGACAATCCTTTTTTCAAAACGTCTAGGAATTTGAATCTCAGGTGGAACACTTTTAATTCAAAGGCCCTGATCATTCCTCTTCATTGAATACATAAGCCGTATTTCTTTAATATTTCTATAACTCTATAATTCTATAACAGTTGTTTCATTCATACAACAGAACAGCAGGCCTTGGGTATTTCAAGGAACGCTCTGCTTTATATGCTCAATATTCTCAATATTCAGAGCTGTTAATAACCCCTTGAAAGGTGGAATAATTGCAAATCACTTTGAACACAACATGAGACACAAATAGCTGCCACAACAATAAGACAGTGACCATGACAACCGGACTGAAGAGAGGACATCTCCTCTATCTGATAGTGAAACATTGGAGATGAGAGAAACAAGAGGGCCTATTTGTGCACAATGAACTGTGAGTCCAAGATAGTTAACAGGACAATGGGTACCCAAAAGGGCTTACAGTATTTGCTAGTTTTAATCATTACTCTGCCAGTCCATAAAACTCTTTGAAGTTTAGGTTTGATGGATCGGGCGCCAGAAAGTACCAGAATGTTCCCGATGATGCTGGAGATACTAGACCTAAAGGGATCCCTATGTGAAAAAGAAGTGCACTTTAGCATATAAAAAGAGTACACATTATGGAAACATTATACTTTAAAAGAATGCACTTACTGAAAGTAATGTTTCAGGCACTTAACGGCCTTTGCAGTGAAATGAAAATATATTATAATTCATTACTTAAATTATATTAAATGCAAGTAATTGAACTTGAGTGTTTTTTTGACACACTTAAGAACTTTTTCAAGTAATTTCTAGTGCTGTCAAAATTAGCGTTAACACAGCGCAATTAATTTTTCCAGTTTAACGGTGTTACAAATATTTAACGCAATTAATGCAGGGGCTGGGCTAGGTTTGGCCACCCCACTCACAACTGCTGCTTCTAGGGCTGTGCAATTAATCGAAATTCAGTTTCAATTTCGATTTCTGCTTCAAGCGATCATGAAAATGCAGTAATCGAGATGAAACGATTATTGCGCC
>JAHKKF010514242.1:18565-29328 GCA_019740295.1 Labeo calbasu | reverse complement strand
TGAATCTTTGCGATCGCCTTTCCTAATAATGTGCTAGTTAGCAAGTTTAGCGGCTAAACGCGGCTAAAGTAAACAGGCTTGTCACTCCACAGAGAGAAAAGAGAGGCGGGGCGAGCAGAGCTCATTTGCATTTAAAGCAGCCCCGACCAGAATGGGATGATTTTTGCAGGGCTGATTTTGGCAAGGTAAAAAGGGTGTTGTTTTACACAACCATTGAGAATTTTGAACCAAAGTATATTATAGACTTTTCATTAAGACCCTAAAGAATCATATCAACTTGTGGAAAATGGGCATCTGATGACCCCTTTAAGTATTTTTTTTTACTATTTTTCTGTTTGAATTATATGAATATATTTAAAAATGTAATTTATTTCTGTGATCAAAGCTAAATTTTTGTAGCATCATTACTTCCATGTCACATGAAACATTTCTTATTATTGTAATCAATATTTAAAACAGTTCTTTCTTGAATGAATATAAAGATCCAAAGATTTTGTAACATTATACACTATACCATTCAAAAGCTTGGAGTTATTATAATTTTGGGAAAGAAATTATAGAAATGAATACTTTTATTTAGCAAGGATGCTTTAAAGTGATCAAAAGTGATGATAAAGCCATTTATAATATTACAAAAGATTTCTATTTCAGATAAATGTTGTTCTTCTGAACTTATTCATTAAAGAAACCTGAAAAAAGAAAAACGTTTTTTAAACAACAAAGATGCTAAAAAAATGAGCTTTGAAAGCACAGGAATAAATTACATTTTAAAATATATATTCAATTAGAAAACAGTTCAAATAAGTTAAAATTGTACTTTTTTTGCTGTACTTTGTATTTTATTTTATTTTTCAGTAATCACTAAGACAGAATTACAAATCTGATATGTCATTCTATGTTGCAGTCATATATTCTTTCTTCACGCTGAACAATCTTTCTCTGGATTTTTATATTGCTTTCTATGAAAAGGTTATGTATTTTCTTTTATTTTCTTTTATTTTATTATTTATTTAATTTGATTTTAGATTTGTTAATAATCACCAGGACAGAATTACAAATTGGACACGTTTTAACAAGTTTTTGGGATTCTCTGATTTAACACAGTCCCTATTAATGTCTGAATGTTACATTGCACCTTTCTGGGATTTATTTATGTGCAAGAACTAATTAAAAACAATAAATGTGAGCGAGAATCAGTTTATATTTAGAACAGATTTCAAAAAAAAAATTAAAAAGCTGGAACACAATTGTGTTTCTCTATAATGATTCTCACACATGCATTATTCTGCAGATGGAAGATATGTCTAAATATAGACTAATATTTTGAAGAAATGACTTATAAGCCAGTTCTTTTTTCAAAACCGTAAGTGTACACTCTTAAAAATAAAGGTGCTTCACGATGCCATAGAAGAACCTTTAACATCTGAAGAACCTTTCTATTTCACAAAAGGTTTTTTGTGGCAAAAGAAGGTTTTTTAGATTATAAAAAGGTATGAAAGAGTGAATGGTTCTTTGTGGAACCAAAAATGGTTCTTCGATGGCTTCGCTGTGAAGAACCTTTTAAAGAACCTTTATTTTAAACAGTGTAGTCTAAACAAATTAATTTTAGTGAATCAGACATACACAGCATACTGTGTGCTTGCGAGAGATAAATCAATAGTCAATAGTTTTATAAAATTTGTAGTAGTATTTTCTATAAAAAAATGAATGAATGAAATGTTTTAAACATTTTTTATACACCAACTTTTTTTTTCGTCTAAGTTATCATTTGGCAATGGAATTGCATCTCTTTTTTTCCCCCCAAAAAACTAAATTAATTGCTTATGGAATTGTTATGGAATCAGAATCATTTCGAGGAATCACAGCATAGATCTAAAAAGAAAAAAAGATTTTTTTTTACATTTGTCCTAGCCACCACATTAACTTAATCCATCATACCACACTTAACATTAACAAACCCATTCTCATTCTGTCAATTCCCAAGCTTTTTATTTGTTTTCTGTTTTATTTGCTGTTCTTTTTTGTCTTATAGCCGTCCAAGCAAAGGAAGCCCTTCTCACAGTGAGAATCCACATCCTTCATTTGACTCTTAGAGCCATTCGGCCTTCCTCCCCCTCCTCCTCCTCTCTCTCTGTCTCTCCACCGCCTCTCTTTCTCTGTGCTTTTCCTCTGACCAAGTGCATCCTGGGATTGCTGAATGCCTAGCGTTACTGCAGCAGCAAGTACGGATGAAGCGGTTGAAAGAAAAGGCCGAAAGATAAATGAAGAACGCGGGAGAGCTCACTCCCTCCGTCTGTACTATATACACTAATCACATTGTAACGGGCACCTGAATAATACGCCCAGTGTGGACTTGTGTCAACATTCGAAGTCACTGCAATGTTAATTATACTGCAGATGCTGTGTGGTGTTTGTGTTTACACACTAGACAATGTCGACTTAATCTATATATAGAGGTGTCTCACGAGCTAAAGGTGTATCTGCCGCACATAAGCTCACAGAGTATACAGGATAGCGGATACACAAAGTAAACTTCACGATTTTTGCACTTGTTACGTGGTACTATGTGTGAATGTATTCTTCTTCCTGAAAGTTTGAACGTTATTTGATCCAACAGTGTTTGTTTTTCAGCCACAATGTCTCGTATTTTCCCTAGCAAACTAATAGGTCATGTCTGATTGAAATGTACATACATTAGAATAAATATATATATATATATATATTATGAAATGTCTGGTATGCAAAAAGTCTCAAAATTATGTTTATGTGATACTGGTGCAATTCATTTATTTGTTGATGTGGCAGTGGAAAATGTCCGACCAAAGAGAATGGTTGGTGAATCAATCTGTCTGCGGTTGAAATGTTGTTGATGAATAAATACCCAAGAATACCCTGACATGAGTTAAAATGAACAATATAGCATCTGTACTGACTGGCTATATGGTGAACAGAATCTGTTACTGTGTTGATGTATATTTGTTGTGCATCTCTGGGAGTTGTGCTTCTGTTGCCTTGTGTCCACATTTACTAAGTATCGATAATGAAGTCATTGTATTGAAAACGAACTGATTGTAAAATATAAGTTTATGGTATGTATGTGGATATGCATACTGCATACTGGAGGGGTCTGTGGGCAACACCAAAATCTCCACTCTGTAATGGAACAGGTGTGTGTGAATCTTACTGCTGCCATGTGTATCTTATTGTGGTCTGGTGTCATAAACTGGCCAATGCTTTGTGATGAAATTAAAGTGTCTTTGTGTGAAAGACAATAGTGAGTTTTGTTCTCGTGACGTCATGAAAATCTGACTTTTTCTGTGTTTAAGTGCTATAAACGGGTCCTCGGTGCATCTGCCAGCCCAGTAGCACTGGAAAAAACAAGCTGCTTAGATTTTGCTCCCCCTGTGACGTAGAAAGGGGATCTTATTATAATATTATCACCCATTAATCTGCACGTTTCCACCCACGGTGCCGTTATTCTATTTTCGCAAGCGACAACGGTGTACCAGTTCTAAAGCCATGGCAAAATTTCAAGCAAAGCATGCTAACTGTTGTCGTTGGCTGCACAGACGAGCACAGAACACTATTTTCCAGTCCCAGCTTCAGAGGAGACAAGAAAGCAGTGGATTAATTGATTTATTTACTTTATATTACACTGCTGCCACAGAGATATAATATAAACATGCCATTTCTTTCCCAGCTGTTTACCTTCACAGACATAACTGACTGTTTTTGTATCTCGTGTGTTTTTAACATAAATTTGTGTGTATTTGACGGTTTAAGCGCAATAAGACATGAAAGAGAGCTTAGTTTAGTATTTGTGTGACAGCCGCTTTTGGTGTGCATGCCTCGGATGTGTGCGCTCAGAAAACCCCAGAAGTTTAAACACATTAGACGTGATAAAAACAAATGTTTTTTGGCAGAGTATCTGAGGTACGAACTGTAAAGGCACAGCCCTATTCTGGAAAAGGGGGCGGGAAGCAGCAGCTCATATGCATTTAAAGGGACATGCACGAAAACAGCGTGATTCTGCTTCTACTCAAAATAGGCATTTTCAAAATGATAAAATAAACAATCTTTGGGGTATTTTGAGCTTAAACACTGTAAAAAAAGTTTCAATTTAAAAAAGTAAGTGTTCGTGCTGCCTTAAAATTTTAAGTTTAGTACTACATGAAAACATGGATTTTTGAGTTGAGTAAACTTAAAATTTTAAGGCAGCACAAACACTTTTTTTTTAAATTGAAACAACTTTTTTTTACAGGCACATTCTGTAAAAATAAACCCAGCCTGAGAAATAATCACTCACAGTGTAACTGCTAACCCTACTTTGCCATTTATACTTTATATTTACACTGCCCTCCAGAAGTTTGGAAACACCCTTGGCAAAGTGTGGTTTTGGACGATACAAGCATATGTACTTATCATTATTTGGTGCAAATACATTAAAGTAACTTGACATTATCATCAAAGTCAAGCAATAATAATTTTTCATTTTGATTACTAGATAATGGCAATTTATAAATGTCAAAGTCAGACATGTCCCTTTGCCAGCTGTGATGCCTGGTTACTGCTTCAAACTTGGCCCAGGTTTTTAAAAGATTTTTGGGTCAGCACACCTTAATAGCTTCAACAATTGATTGCCAGTTAAGTTTAGAATACAATGAATTTAGATTATGCAGAGCTGTAATAGCTGCTAATGGTGGATATTTTGATGAATCGAAAATGTAAGTTTTTTCTATAAACTGTTTATATAATAAAATATTTTCAGTGCAAAATGGTCACAAAGGATTCATGTCAATATTGTCCAAAACCCAACTTTTCTAGGGCGTTTCCAAACTTTTGGAGGGCAGTGTATAAGTACAGTGAAAATGACAGATATTCTTGTAAACGTCAGATGTTTCATAGAATAACATTTGTTATGTCTCACCAAAAATGTAAATATTTGAAATTAAAAATTGATGAAAGGCTTCAGCTAAACAGTTATTAAATTCTCAAATATGAATAAAACATAGGATTCAAAAGTTAGGTGTTAGATTTTTGTTTTTGAACAAAAGTACAGTAAAAAGTAATATTATGAAAAAAATACAGTTTAAAATAACTTCTAATCATTTTAGAAATAATTTGGTGCTCAATAAAGATTTCAGTGTTGAAAACAGATACATTCTTGTCACTTTTGATCAATTTAATGCGATAAAAATATTGATTTCTTAAAAAATAAAAAAGTTAAATCATACTAACCCTAAACTTTTATTCTTTGTGAAACACATTGCAAATACAGTATGAATGAATCTCTGCTGAGCACAACTGAAGGTCAAGACCAGTTCATTCGGCTTGTTAAGGAAAATATTTTGATGGGAATTCCCTAATTACCAATAAATACTCTGTGCAGTTGATGTAGATTACAGATATCCCTGTAAACCACATATTTCCTGCCTTTTAAAAGCCAGAAGGCTTTTGAAAAATGCCTTGCATAATAGGGAGAGAAAATGTATGTACGAACACATTTTGAGTTTTTCTTTAGTTATTTTCTTCCGCTTTTGGGTGTTTTACAATATTCTTTACAGCACTCGATTTTGATCTGAATTTAGCTGCGCTAATATGAATTGCTAATCAAGGCGCAGAAACTGGAGCAACACTGGACATCTATGTAAAGTAGTTTTCATTCACCTCCAGTCTCCGCTGGAGTCAGATGAGTGTATAGAGCTGTATGTGGTGTTGTGCTTGACTCACAGTGTGTGGCTTTGTTTATGTTAAGTAGATCAGCACTACACAATGAAGTTGTTTCATCAATAGACATACAGCAAGAGAGTTTTGGAGAGGAGGTGTGCAGAACATGACAGTAAAAACTTGATCGTTCCTGTAATTATAATAATACTGTATGTCAATGGAAATAACAGAAGAGAAGTTTTCTTTGCTTGCCAGCAGCACATTTTTGTTGTTCTTTTTGTTTAGTTTTTAACAGTTGCGTCAGGCTCTCCAGTCGTAACACTAAAGTGAGCTTATAGAAATTAAAATGTGATCTTTTGACAGCATGTACTGAAAATATATTTGTACTTATAACTTGTTCTTAAATTATGCCTCTTTAATTTGGGTTAGCAATGGAAAACCTCACTTTGTTTTGTATTGCAATGTCATTTCACTGCTGTAAAATTCCAGATCAAAGTAGATCATTTTATTCACAGAAACATTTTAAGAGGTTTTTATTCTTTTAAAGAAATCATTCCCAAGTAAAGATCTTTCTGACTAGTTACTGATGTGCTGATGGTCGAAGGTTTTCAAACTGTTTAACATAAATGAGTGCATTCACATTATAATGGGGCACATTC
Source organism: Labeo calbasu (assembly GCA_019740295.1). NCBI lineage: Eukaryota > Metazoa > Chordata > Actinopteri > Cypriniformes > Cyprinidae > Labeo > Labeo calbasu. The sequence continues at coordinate 23,002 of JAHKKF010514242.1, read as the reverse complement.
CACGTGTCGTTACGTCCTTGTTCAGCGACAAGCCCTTCTTTTGTTTAGCCTTTTTTGAGTTGTCACCTAATTGTGTAGGACTGTTAATAGCTGAACAAGAACTATTGCTGCAAAACGTGGCACTATTATTACTTGTTGGCGTAACCATTTTCACCAGTGTAACCTATATAGTTAAGTATAAGCCCATTTTTAGGTAACTTAAAACATTGTACTGTTTAATTGTCTCTTTACTACAGAAGCCAGTTCCACCTCAGAGTAAAAATAAAAATAATTCAGTTCAAATTGTGACATATAAACAGATTAAAAGATAGAGAAGATGAAAATTAAAAGTTAGAAATGAAACAAAAAGATCCACAATATGTACCAGACAAACAAAGAAAACAGTTTTTCCAAGAGAAAAAAACTACTGTGTTTTCCATTGACATACAGTGTACTTGACTAACAGTCCAGAGGGAGGATGAAAAAAAGTTAAATTCTTCCTGAACACCTGGCAACTATAACGTCTTCAGTAGCGTTTAAAGACACTACTGTGTCTCACTTGAAAAACATAACCTAGTCTGTTAGTGAAGGAAAATAAGAACCACAGCTCCAGTAAAAACATGGAGCTTCAACATACACTAAGCAGAGGTTAAAATGAAAAAGTACACAAAAGTATAATGTAATAATAATGTAAATGAGTGAATATAACTACTGTAAAGAGAACAGTTACTCCCTTGGGGCAAATACTTCTGCAGTCTCCTTGAGTTTAGACATTTCTGAAAATGCAGTCAAACGCCGTGCGTTTCAAATGCAGCTCTCGGATTGGTGGAGAGATGCATACAGCGCGTCTGCAGCGCACCACACACACTTCCTCTCCAGAGCGGGATGGGGGAGTTTCTGCAGTTTGAATGTCCCACTCAGAGCTGGTAAAAATAAACATAATAACTGGGAATTCGTGTTTGTAAAGAAGATGGATTATAGCAGGCAACACGCGCAAAATATGGACGTCAGAGAAAGGTAAGTGTAAATGGCATTCGGCTGCGGAATATGTTCTGGTCCGTTTGGAAACGCCTACTAAAATACACACAGTTAACTGAGTTTACAAAATTCCTATAAATATGCAACGTAATGTAAATTGGTGCTAGGATTAAGATTAAGAAAAGGTGTAAATTGTGCCGGTTTAAGATTTATCTCTAAACAATGACCGTACATTGTAACTGTAACTGTTCATTCGTAACTGTACTTTTATTTCTTAATACTGCAGCTTGAAATACTGCCAGTTTCTTCGGGCTAAGTAAAACAGATGTTTTGTAATCTTAAGCAGTACAATAGTGTTTTACACAGCCCATTGTGAGGAACCGAAGGGGTGTAAGTTAGAGGTTCAGCCGCTCGTCTATGATCACTGAAGCGCTCAAGCTGCAAGTTCATGATTACACGATAAAGCTGTGAAGTTTATACTGGCAGAAACAACACCATTCGACAGCAAAACAATCAATTCCACATTATTTGGAAAGCTAAATGCTATTTATTATCAAAACGATATACAGTGGCACCAAAAGTACAATTGTATGAATGTCACTGCTTTAGTTTAGATAACAAAATAAGGCATGGTCTGTGTTTACATGTGCAACAACAGCATCATTCATAGCATGGGAATAGTTTACCTATTGCACTATCTATCTATCTATCTATCTATCTATCTATCTATCTATCTATCTATCTATCTATCTATCAGTCTTTTGAGTGTTTATGTCCTAAACTCAGTCCTATTCTATTGTAGTCTATTCTAGTCAAGACACCAAACTATCAAAATCTTGAAGAGAAATCTGTAATGATGCTGTAATGAACAATTTTGCAGTAATAATAAATAATATCTTACATCATCAACTGATATGCAGTGATTGTTAGTGGTTGTATAAAGTTCAGAGGCGTCCTAGTATAGTATCCAATGTTTATCCTTATCACAATATTTTAACATTATCTAACAAACTTCTTTTTTAGAAAGCATGTACAGTCTTTGTTTCAAATATGCCGGTTGCTTTGTTTTGTTTTTTGTTTTTTTTTAACCAACTACAATGCAATCCATACATTTGTTGGTGTGGCTTAAATGTCTATAGGCTTTATTTATTGGATGATTAATTGTGATATGTATCTTAATTAGTTTGAAATGCCAATTATTAGAAGCAGACCTTAGTGAAAAATAAATAAAATACATTTATTTCAAGTATAGTACAAATATATTTACATTTTATGTGCTTAATAAAATAAGCCTGCAGTTGTACTTTTGGTATACTAAATTGGTATGTTTAAAGTCTGCTAAATTGGAACAATTAATTTTGTTCTTAATGCACTTTAATTGTGCGGAAGTAGTGCTGAAGTCCAACTAAAGATATACATACTTAAGTATATGTAATTGTGCTAAAGTGGAACAATTGCAAGTATACTTCATCTTGCATGTAAAGATCAATATTATTCAAAGATCATACAATCCTCTTCAGTTGTTGTATTAAAACACATTTAAGGCTTAATATTAAGTTTAATTACAATTTTATATCCGTAAGTTTTGAGCAATATGTCAGTAAACATGTTAATAGACTTGAACTACTTAGTATGAAATGAATGTATTTTAAATATATCACTTTTTTTTTTTTTTTTTACTAGGGGATGTATAAATGTATTAGAATTTAAATTTGTGGAAGTGATAAAACTTAACTTCTGAATTAATTTCAACTTAGTAAGATGCAGTTTTGTGCAGTGAACTGTGATCTCTGATCTCCCACTGCTGCAAACACCTGATGTCCTGCTGGGCTGTCAGAAGTGATTCCCTTCAGCCTGTTCAGAAAACCTTAATTAAACTTAATCATTGACACGCTTTCTTTACATTTCTGAAATGTTATTAAATCGTTAACAAATTAACAGGAACTCAAAGAAGAACACCAGCTTCATACATTAAATTCATGTTAAAACAGTGTGACGTTTATGTGAGTTTAGCTCTGGCTGCTCGTGACAGGACTTCTTCATTTGTTGGAGTTAATCAGCTTTTTTGAGTAGATTAAGATCATTGGAGAGCCTCCTGCCGGGCTCGCTTGTCTATCAGTCTGTCATCAGAAATCATGTCAGAATCGAGTGCACTAACCATATAACACCTCTGGCTGTGCCCATAGGAAGAGACTTCACAGGGAATCTCTTTGGCTACAGGATCCATTCCTCCCCAAGGGGCCGTCAACAAAGAAGCCGTGTAGAGAAGGAACCAGGCTTACAGACGGCAGAGAGAGGAGATCTTCAGTGGCACACATCAGATCTGTCAGGGACAAAAGGCCATTGGCTGCAAGCCAGCAGGCAAAGTAAAGAACCTCTGTGTCTTGTGACATAAACACATAAAATGCACATGAATGGAAAGCTTCTGTTTAATGCTGCATGACTGTGTCAAAACAAACCACACAGCCTTACCTACTCTTTACTGATTAGCCCAGTTACACTAGACCAGAGGAATAGTGCATTTGTTATATAGTAGTAGAATAGAATTTTGAACAAATAAAAATAGAATCCCTTACAAAACAATGTGTTTTAATGTTTTTTAAAAGAAGTCTCTTCTGCTCACCAAGTCTGCATTTATTTGATCCGAAGTACAGCAAAAACAGTCAAATTTTGAAACATTTTTACTGTTTAGGGCAAATCCATCGTTATGCACGTGACATTTTGCGGATTGGATGTGTCATGTAAATGCTTAGAGAATGTGTGTGTTAACAATATACCGAACCATCTGTTTATATTTTAGTAAACCTTTGTTAATAGAGTCTAAACATCAGAATAATATCAGTCTACACACAAGTTTTTTATGTTAAAAAAGTGAAATAATCATGCATTATGGATGTGAGAAAAAACTACATACTTTCTGCTGATTTCTGTGAATGAAACAGCACAAACCAGACACAATAATACCCAAAAATTGATGGCTCTTCACAGAACATATAATTGCTACGTTATTTTAATTTTGATGTGTCTGTTTATGTACTGTTATGGATGTCACAAGCCTAAAAAACAGCACTATGGAAAATCATTCACTAAAAATAAACTAAAATGCTTTAAAAATGTTGACATCTGTGCTATCAGTATAGTAAAAACCTTTGGTTAAAAACTTTATTTTTTCATGGTAAGGTTGAGTTTTACCCTTTAAAATAACTGTTTTCTATTTAATATATTTTAAAATGTAATTTATTCCTGTGATTTCAAAGCTGCATTTTTAGCATCATTACTCCAGTCACATGATCCTTCAGAAATCATTCAAATATTCTGATTTGCTGCTCAAAAAACATGTATTATTATTGTTATATTGAAAACAGCTTTGAGGATAACATTTTCAGGTTTCTTTGATGAATAGAAAGTTCAGAAGAAAAGCATTTATCTGAAATAGAAATCTTTTGTAACATTATAAATGTCTTTATCATCACTTTTGAT
>JAHKKF010514242.1:0-18515 GCA_019740295.1 Labeo calbasu | reverse complement strand
TTTTTTTTTTCATTTTCATGCTGAAAATGTAGCTTTGATCACAGGAATAAATTACATTTTAAAATATATTTGAATAGAAAGTAGTTATTTTAAATAGTAAAAATATGTAAAAAATTGTATTGTTTTTGCTGTACTTTGGATCAAATAAATGAAGGCTTGGTGAGCAGAAGAGAAACAAATCTTACTGTTCAAAAACTTTTGGCTGGTAGTGTATTTAATATAAATACATATCTTTCAGTATATTGCAATATATGCATGGGCTATGTATGGCTATATATTAATACATGCAAAAATATATAGCAATGAAGACAAAAACTGCACTACATTTTTTCATATACTGTTGAAACACTCAGTTAACTTCTCTTTCATGAATTAACACATGGGTTTACATGAAGCTAAACACATATTCATAAACTTTTATGACTTCATTGTTTGCATAGTTACACATTTCATACATGAAAATATTGTGTGATGGTAGATTTTTCAGTATATGAAAAGCTGCAATTATTTATGTATTATTCAATTGTTATTCTTTATATTTTCAGTACTTTAAATAATATATTTATATCATGTAAACTAAACTATCTTGCGAAGCACGACCCAAAAATTGGTTGGAGATCTGTTCTGATGTGAAAAAAATAAGAGTGCTGAAGTAAAACAGGTTTAGCTAATGTAGACATGCATTTTACTCAGTTCTTCATTTTGTTGTTTCATTCCTGCAGTCTTAATGCTGGTAAACCTGCTGAGAGGAACTGGGGGAAAGCTGTCAGCCAAAGTTCATCTGCTCAAGTAAAAGTGGCTTCTGTAGTCAAAACTACCATAAAGAACAATACAGAACCTGCACCCAAAAAAAGGAGGAAAATTCACCCATCTGGTTTCAGAGGAAAAGGTTAGTGATTTTTAATCTGATCACACATTAGTATTTAGCTCCATTCTGATAAGAGATGCAAAGATATTTTAAACATACATTGACATTGTGCATAGTTTGCCACTAGATGGCAGTGTTGAAATACTCAGACCAATCTAATCTCTCTGTCGAGTACCTGTTTCCTGCTGCTCAAGGAAACAATTCATGGGGTTTTCAACCTTTTAACATACTCAGGGACTCCCATCCAGACTGTAAAATTGTACAACTTTAATTAATGGTTCTAAAAAACATTATTAGCTTTTATGATGACATTTTAATTTAAAATCAGCTCACATAATAAAATCTTTTCCTGTTTTGAAGCATATTCTTTGATTTTATATATATGAAGGATGCATTAAATTGGTTAAAATTATTATTGCTATGAAATAAACAAATAAATGTACATTACCATTTAAATATTTGAGGTTTATTCACCAAGGGTGCTTTACAATTATTAAAAGTTATTATTATTAAAAATAAATAAATAGAAACAGCAAAGGTTGGGAGCTTTTGGGTCCCAAAATCAATACAATAATTGTATTTTTTTTTTTTAAATTTTGAATTCGTACACTACCAGTCAAAGGTTTTTGAACAGTAAGATTTTTAATGTTTTTTAAAGAAGTCTCTTCTGCTCACCAAGCCTGCATTTATTTAATCCAAAATATAGCAAAAGCTGTAATATTGTAAAATATTTTTACTATTTAAATATCTGCTTTCTATTTGAATATATTTTAAAATGTAATTTATTCCTGTGATCAAATCTAAATTTTCAGCGTCATTACTTCAGTCTTCAGTGTCACATGATCCTTCAATATTTAAAACAGTTGAGTCCTATTTTCTCAGGATTCTTTGATGAATGAGGTAATGATGCTAAATATTCAGCTTTGAAATCACAGGAATAAATTACATTTAAAATATATTCATGTAGAAAACAGTTATCTAAATAGTAAAAATATTTACAAATGTTACTGTTTTTGCTGTACTTTGGATCAAATGAATGCAGGCTTGATAAGCAGAAGAGACTTTTTAAAAAAACTTTGACTGGTAGTGTAAGTACAGCATAGCTGTTTGTCTTTTGGGGAAACAGCAGATATAATGGCTGAATTAATTTCGACTGAAATTCTGCATGCTCTGCACCAGCTATTTCTTGCTATTTTGATCTGTGTGGATATTGACTTGCATGCATTTTCCATGGCTGTCCCAAAGGATGCCAGGAAACAGAGCTTAACACAATGCTTTATGCATTCAACATGGTTTCGCTCTTGCAGAGAGGGATGTATTGCCATATGATGGATTCATCATGGAGTTAATTAGAATGACTATAGAGCAGTGCCAAGTCAGTGAAACCTGTGAAGTAAAGATGTAACCTCTGGAGACGGGTAGGTTTATCCTGGAATTAACGAGGCAGTGACTGTTTGATTTCCTGTTGTGTCAATGAATGACTCACATAGATTAAAGTCCTTTAACCGACAAGAACAAAGGATTGCCCTTAAGGCTGCTTTTAATATCTTTTTTCCAAGAACAATCATATGTATTTTCAGAATGTATTCTTAGAAAGTGGCTTTCTGTCATCCAAAAAACAAAAACAAACACACAATAAAACAGGTTTTTTATAACTGGAGTTATAAAAAGGCCATTAGGACTTTTGAGGACTTTACACGTTTCAAATACTGATTTACTGTAAATACGATTTTTGCATTGGATCATTTAATGTTGTGTCTAAGTTGTTCAAGTCAAAGTCCATGACAAATTCTTTGCTATAAAGAAATCAGAAGTGTTTGTGAGCTGCTTTTACATTATATATGATATATATATTAAGAGACATAATGTAACTGATCTCAGATCAACACAAAGGGCAGCCTCAGTCAAAGGTTTTGTTTATTATGGGTACAGCAGGTGGACTTTCCCTTCCTCCCTCCCTCTCTCCCTCTCTCCCTCCCTCCACACACCCCCTTTCACTCGCTCCCTGACCAATCGCAGCCCCCCCCCTGCCTTATCAGCTATTCAAAATGAAAGGCGGTTAAAATTTATGCTTGTTTTCTCCTGCTGTGCTTTATCCTCCAGTGGCAACATATGCATAGTGGCAGTTAAGCTCTTGAATAGCTGTGAGGCATCACGTCTGAATTCATTTGCTCTATTTCTGAGAACTCATGTGTGATGTGTGCGATTTGGGACATTTTTGAAATCAGTCTATAACATGGACTGTCTGAAGACACAGAAAGTGACACTGAGCTGTTTCAGGCAATGGCAGAGATCATCTTTTCTTTTACAAACTCATGGTGAGTCTTTATTGAGCTACTGTATGTGTTGACAAAAGGTGCTTTCATAGCATTTAGCATCAAACAAATTTTAACAGTTACCTACAGTTTCAAATATTGTATTTTACGTTTATACCCGTCTGAAATAACCTCGCTTTTACAATTCATAATGTTTCTAGGCTGATTTTTATTTTATTGACATTAGCTACATGCTAGTTTGGTAACAATTGTAACAGTGTAGTTTAGGGAACAATTTTCACTATTAACTAGTTGCTTCCCAGCATGCATTTTAATAGCATATTGACTGTTTATAAGTACGTATACAGCACATATTAATGCCTTATTCTGTATTTTAGGTCACTTAAACCTCAAATTAAGAGTTTACTGTGGGAAAAAATGTCATAGTTAATAGTTAGATAATAGTACAAATTGGTCCCCAAACTAACCTGTAACCATTAGTTTTAGCTAATGAAATTAAATCAGCAGAATGTTAGCTAGCTAATATATTGGGACCAAACATGTACTTAGAATGATACGCAACCATTCAAATGTTTTGGACCAGTAAGATTAATGTTTTTAAAAAATATGATTACAGTGTAACATAGCTGTTTTCAGCTTTAATATATTTTAAAGTGTAATTTATTTCTGTCATGCAGATCTGAATTTTCAGCAGCCATTACTTCAGTCTTCAGTGTCACATGATCCTTCAGAAATCTTTGTAATATGCTGATTTGCTGTTCAAGAATCGTTTGTTATATGTCAGCGCCCATAGGCTTATATGGTTAGTGCATCGGCATATAGCGCAACTGCGCTCACTGCGCTCCCCTCTCTTTTCCCAGTACTTTCCTGTCAGTTCTCAACTGTCCTCTCTCAATAAAGATGTAAAAAGCCCTTTAATATAACTTAAAAAAAGAATCATTTGTTATTATCAATGTTGAAAACGGTTGTTTTGCTTTATGTTTTAAATGGTTTTGTACAGTGTATTGCGAAAGTATTCATACCCCTTCATGTTTTCACGTTTTGTTATGTTGTTATGCATCAATCTGCATTCCATACACCATAATGACAAAGAACAGGTTTGTAACAACTTTGCACATTTATTAGAAATAAAAAACTGAAGTGATTCCATTGCATAAGTACCCATACCCTTTTCTGTGACATTTGAAATTTAGCTCAGGAGTAATCATATCTCTTATAGATGTTACTACACTTCAGGTAGAGTTAAACTGTTGCAAATTCATTTGAATGAGTATGATTTGGAAAGGCACACACCTTTCAGAAAAGGTCTAACAGTTAAAAATGCATATCAGAACAAATACCAAGCCCTGAGATCAAAATACCTGCCTGTAGAGCTCAGAGACAGGCTTGCATCAAGGCACAGATCTGGGGAAGAGTTCAGAAAAAAATTCTGCTGCATTGAAGGTTCACAGAAGCATGTAGCCTCCATTATCCATAATGTAAGAAGTTTAAAACAATCAGAACTCTTCGTAGAGCTGGCCTCCTGGCTAAACTGAGCAATTGATGGAGAAGGGACTTGGTTATACTGGTGACCAAGATGCTGATGGTCACTCTAGTTGAGCTCCATGATCATATATTGTATGCAGATAAGTGACCTACAGAAGGACAAACATTACTACAACACTCCATCAATCTGGTCTTTATGGCAGTGTGGCCAAGCTCAATCCTTTTCCTCAGTGAAGACACATGAAAACTCACTTGGAATTTGCAAAAAAGCACCTAAAGGACCCTCAGACTGAGAAAGAACATTCTCTGGTCTGATAAACCTCACTTCCAAGCATCATCTTTGAAGGAAACCAGGCACTGCTCATCACCTGCAGAGTACTATCCCAAAAGTAAAGTGTGCTGGTAACAGCCTCATGCTGTGGGGCTGTTTTTCAGTGGCAGGGACTAAGGGACTCGTCAGAGTAGAAGGAAAGCTCAGTGCTCCATGATATTGAGATTCAGAATCTTCAGACTGGGCTGAAGATTCACCTTCCAACAGGACAATGACCCTAACCACACAGCAAGAGTGTCTTATAGACAACTTTGTGAATGTCCCTGAGTGGCCCAGCCAGAGTCTTGGCTTGAACGCAATCGAATATTACTGAAGAAGCCTGAAAATGTCTGCGAGCCCCCATCCAAGCTGACAGAGCTTGAGAGGTGAAGAATGGCAGATAATTGCCAAATGCAAATGTGCAAAACTTGTCGGATCATACTCAAAAACACTTGAGGCTGTAAAGGTGCTTCAACTAAGTACTGGGTTAAGGGTATATGAATATTTATGCAATGTACTTATTTCAGTGTTTTATTTTTTATAAATTTGCAAAGTTGTCACAAATCTGTTTTTTGCTTTGTCATTATAGTATATGGAGTGTAAGTTGATGTGGGGAAAAAGTAATTTAAAGCAGTTTAAAATAAGGCTGAAACAACAAAACGATGAAGGGTGTGAATACTTTCACAAGGCACTGTATAACTGCTATAACAATATAAGCACTCAAATTAGCGTTCATACAATCATTCATTGTTATAAGTTACTTAACCATTTAATTCTATGTTGCTGATTTTTGTATATAATACTTTATTTATTTAGGGTACTTTTTTTGTTTTGAATCATTCAGTCAATTTGTAGACCGCTTTATGTTGTTTTACTGGCCCAGTAGTCCACGGATAACAGTTTGAGAATCACTGATCAATAAAGACTTTAACTTTCATTTGTTTGACTGCACATGTTCACAGCATTGTGGCTGAAAATGATCTGATAACCAGTCTGCTGCAGCTCCGGAGGAAATATGTGTGTCATCGTGCATATTAGTGAAACACCAGCTGCTGAGTCAGCATTTTAGACTCATTTGTTATGCTCTAATAATTTGGACTCTTAATTACACCATTTCACATAAAATAAATACACAAAATCAGCATATCTAAATGACTTCTGAAGGATCATGTGACATTGAAGATACTAACATTAAAATATTACACTGACCCCAAACTTTTATTCAGTTATTTATTATTGACCGGAAAAGTCAAGTCATGGAAATTCATGTGGCATGTGGGAACCCTGTATCTGTGATCATCATTTGTTTTTGTGTTATTGCTGTATGCATCATCTTATTTTTTTTCCCCCACTGACCACAGGTCAACTCAAGCTGACAGTTACTCCGGGCAGCGGGTGGCTCTATGTTCAAAGTAAGCATTTCTGTGAACATTTTAGAGTTTAAGAATTAGTTTTTCAAATGAGACTGCTTTACATTATTTTAATATCAAATTTTAATAAACCAGTTGTGCTTGTGGTTAATTCATACAGGAAATCTTACATTCATTAAATGAGAATTAAATTACTCAGACAGCATATTCATACTCATGATCTCATGTTTTTTTTTCACAGTTTTGGAGGCCAGGGGACTCATGGGAAGAGAGTACAAACCGTGTGACTCGTATGTAAAGGTGGGCATTTTGGCATATGCAGATAAGGTCTGGAGCAGACGTATTTAGACGACATATGAGGTCAACTCAAACCCAATTTTTCTCTTAGCAGAGAGACAGCAGTAGCTTTCCCAGTCACTGTTGGTGATGATGTGCTATTATTTTTGTCATTATTTGACGCTTAATCCTCTGTGGACGTCTGCCCTTGAAATGAACCCGTTTTCATGTCAGCCTGAGCAGGTTTCAGGCATGAGAAAGCATCAGTTGTGTTGGCAGCTGTCCCCTCAATTCCAGATTCAAGTGTTGATTGATTTTCTCTCGGAATATGATGAATATATCCTCTAGCAATGTTAAACTAGTGGACTTAATAGCAACCACCAGCACGGGTTTATTTATTCCAGATAAGCATTGCTCCAGATGTTGACCACAGCAAGCGATGGAAGACCAGGACCGTTCTAGACTGCAAGAGTCCTGTTTTCAACGAGACGTTTATGATGTGAGTGATTCTTTTATAGCTTTATTGGTCGCTACAGACGGAGCACTTGTATTATGGTGTTTAAAAAGAGGAAGTGAGAAGTGTCGTGTTATCTTATGGTTGAATAATTTATGTTAAACATCATGTGCTCTTTAACCTCTCGTCTGACAGCCTCTGTATCTTAATCAGTCTTTCCAAAAGAGACGTTAGGGCTGAGTCTGCTGTCTCTCTTTGGTTAGCTGAAAAAGAGGCTGTCTTTTTGAAGTCTTTGGAGGAGAAGGCCATTGTGATTTTGGATGAAGCTGGACATTGATGAATGAGCTTTTGAAGTGTTGCATTTGTGTTGCAGAGATGTGGATGAAGACGATCAGAAGAAGAGGCTGCTGTTAACAGTGTGGAATCGCAATCGGACATCCAGGTAGGACTTTATCATCCTTTTTCACTCGCGTGTTGATTTTCTGTATGAATACAGCTGTATGTAAAGGCTATTTGTATGTGTATGCATTTTATCTTCATGCTGCAAAAGACTCTCAGCAGTGCCACAATCACTCAGTACAAAATCAATACGTTATTGGCTGTTTTTATTTATACCAGCAGCGTAGTTGGACAGCGAACATGATCTAAATGAGATTAACCAATATGAATGTGACGTGACTTTATCAGGAGTTCAAAAATTCCCGCCTGTTGTTGTGGTTTAGAATGTTTGATTTTTCCCACAGGCGCAGTGACTTCCTGGGTTGTATGAGTTTTGGTGTCCACTCCCTCATCACCTCATCTAAGGTAAATATCCTGTTGTTAACATTTGCCCATAGCGTTTTTACCCTGCCGTGTTTTGAAAGTCATTTGAATTTGTATTTTTATCAGTATGACAGAAGAATTTACAGTAGTTGTAGTACAGTGGTTATTGCTTTTTTTCCTTCCAACACCCATACATTCATTAAAAAAAAATAAACATATAAATAAACATATTTTATATTATCGTATGGTATTTTATGTACAGTTAAAGTCAAAATTTAACATACACCTAGTTAATTATTTTACCAAAATTAGAGGGATCAAACAAAATGCATGTTATATTTTATTTAGTACTGACCTGAATAAGATATTTTACATAAAGGATGTTTACATAGCCCTCAAGAGAAAATAAAAGTTGAATTTATTAAAATGGACCTGTTCAAAAGTTTACATACACTTGATTCTTAATACTGTGTTGGTACCTAAATGATCCACAGCTGTGTTTTTTTTTTTTGTTTGTTTTGTTTAGTGATAGTTGTTCATGAGTCCCTTGTTTGTCCTGAACAGTTAAACTGCCTGCTGTTCTTCAGAAAAATTCTTTAGGTCCCACAAATTCTTTGGTTTTTTAGCATTTTCTTGTATTTGAACCCTTTCCAACAATGACTGTATGATTTTGAGATCCATCTTTTTACACTGAGGACAACTGAGGGACTCACATACAACTATTACAGAAGGTTCAAACGCTCACTGACGCTTCAGAAGGAAAAACGATGCATTAAGAACTTTTTTAATTTGAAGATCAGGGTAAATGTAATTTATTTTGTCTTCTTGGAAACATGTAACTATATTCTGTAGCTTCTGAAGGGCGGTACTAAATGAAAAAAAATATGATATTTGGGCAAAATAAAAAAATCTTAAATCTGCTTAAAGGTTTACACCCCGGCTCTTAATGCATCGTGTTTCCTTCTGAAGCATCAGCATCAGAAGGGTGTTAGAACCTTCTGTAATAGTTGCATATGAGTCTCTAAGTTGTTCTCAGTGTGAAAAGATGGCTTTCAAAATCATACAGTCAATATCGGAAAGGGTTCAAATACACAAAAATGCTGAAAAACCAAAGAATTTGTGGGACCGGAAGGATTTTTCTGAAGAACAGCAGCAAGTTTAACTGTTCAGGACAAACAAGGGATTCATGAACAACTATCACTAAACAAAAAAAACATCTGTGGATCATTCAGGAAACAACACAGCATTAAGAATCAAACTTTTGAACGGGGCCATTTTTATAAATTCAGCTATTATTTTCTCTTGTGGACTATATGTAAATATCTTTAATGTGAAATATCTTATTCAGGTCAGTACTAAATAAAAAATAACATGCATTTTGTATGATCCCTCTTATTTTTGTAAAATAATTAACATTTAAGTTAACATGTATGTAAACTTTTGACTTCAGCTGTATATAGATAGCATGTGTACAGAGTGTGACTCTGAAATAAAAATTCTAAAAATAAAATAATAAATAATAGTAAAAATAATACTATTTATTTTAAAGTAACCATTAAATAATGACCATTAAATAATACATAAAAAACACTTAAAATACAATGCTAATATTTACATTCTTTACTTGTTTATTTTTATATGAATTTTAATTATTTTTAAACCAAAAATCACCAAGCTTTTGTTTTGCCGTCAAGTAAGTACTCCCGTTTTAACGCTCCCATGTGAAACGCGTCAGTGCATGAATGAAGTGCACTTTTCTTTTATTATGAACATTTTGGCGTGAAAGCCTTCATCAGGATAAAACTTTGCGGTTCTCGCTATAACAAACTATTAACTAAGGCTTTTGCCTCAATAAACTTATAATTTGCTGCTTATTATTAGTTAGTAAGGTAGTTTTAAGTTAAATATTGGGTAGGAATAGGGATGTAGAATATGGTCATGCAGAATAGCTGCTTTATAAGTACTAATAAACAGCCAATATTTTAATAATAGGCATGCTAATAAGTAACTAGTTACTAGTGAGATTTGTTACAAAATGGAGAACAATATAAGTAGAGCAGATAATCACTTCCAGGTGGGGATAACAATTAAGCAAGAAAAAAAATATGCACCCTTGGACATAGATATTTGTGATTACGGATTGTATACCGAACACTAATGGTGTGAGTTTAGGCTTGGGAATTATCTTTAGGGAGAGCCTGCTGGTGACACAAAAACGACACACACCTCATGTAAATGTTCTGAATTAGTGCAGTTCAGCAATTATTTATATAACATGTACACTATTGTAAAATGTGACTGAAATGGAAAGCCAAAAGTGATATATTAATAAACAGATTTTACTTTGTACGTCTACTTGCGTAGATGTATTGCCATGACAGAACATCTATTATTTAACCTAAAAACGTCTTTCATTGGTTCACAACTCAATTCTGACTTGCTTTAAGTAAGCTAGCATTTTATATTTATTAAATGTTCTTCTTAATTTCATTCTCCTCTTGTCAAAGCATTTCCTCCACACCATCGTCTAATTACAGAGTGGGGGAAGTGGCGACGGGACTGCTCATTGAGGCTTGAAAAATGACCTACAATTACCAAGAGCAGCACACCGCAAACGCGCCAGCATAGCGGCTTATTCTGCATGTCCGCCTGCACAGAAAAACTGTTTCTTTACATTATGTCCCGTTGTCAGATTCAGGAGTGTTATACTCATGTGTTAAGACAGTAAACCCTTTCTCAGAGGCTGATTTTTTCAGAAAAATTAGATCAAGCCCGATGGATGTTTTATATAACACTTATGCCATCTGGCTGAGCGGGAGAGTAAAATGGGCATCAGCCGTTTACAGCTGCAAAAGTCTCAAAAACACACACACGGAGCTGAGGGCAACCACAGGGCCTGATTTTAATACTGTCCCTATGAGGGACGCAATAACACATCAACAGATATTGGGATTGCAAAACCTCGCGAAGGAAAGAGCATCTTCTTCTCATGGCTCTCTGTGTCTAATTGTGTTTTTCACATTTTCTGCTGACAGGAGATCAGAGGTTGGTATTATCTCCTGGGAGAAGAGCTGGGCAGGAGCAAACATCTCAAAGTGGCCTCACGTCGCATCAGACAGACCGCCGGTGAGATTAAATACAGCTTCTCTCTTTTTTTTCTGTCTTTCGCTGTTGGATCGTAGCCACTCTCTGATAGCCTTTAGCTGTGAAGATGGACAAATTGCACATGACAGTTTTTCCTCAGCAACAGTAAAGCAGATGATAGCAGATATACTTGACATTGCTGAAACCAAACTTGAAGCTTGTTTTACTTCTCGCCAAATGCTGTGGTGAATTAACAAGCATTGCCTTGTACTTTTTAGAGGGATATAGAGGGCTCGGTGTTGAAACGTACAGCATCCCTGTGGAGAGGCGTAACAAAGAGCCGGGGGCCGGGGGGCTGACACAGTGTGCGCCACGGGAATAAGTTAAGAATTAAAAGGCTGAAGCGTCATGATGTGTCTAAGTCAGTTTAAATCCACTTTAGAGATCTTGTCTCCCACCCTCTGCCATTTCGTAATGACCTTCGCAATGAAAATGAAAAAAGCATGGTTCATCTGGTGTAAGAGATCATCTTAATTATTGTTCACGAAATGAACGATTTTGCTCCTGGGGTGTGTACGAAATGACACGCGTCCCGTCAGAGAAATTCAGCCGAGATTAAGTTTGATTAGAGAGAGAGAGAGAGAGGTGTAGGAGAAAATAGAGAGAGAGAGAGAAAGAGAGGGGGCTTGAGTCAGGGCACTGGGCTGACTTTAATAGAGAGAGCCAGCTGTATTGTATCCCTCTTGAATGCTGTTTCCATGAAGAATGTTTAAAAAGGCATTGCTTCTTGGGAGCGTAATCTCTATGGTTACAAAGTGGGGGAGCCTGTCGCGGGTTGTCGGGGTGGGGGTGCCGCTTTTAGGGGAGTAGGGTTCTTTCTCTCTCTCTGTTGTGGGGCAGTCAGCTCTGTGTCACAGGGATTCAGGTTGAGTTCATCTCTCATGGTGCAGACACACGCACTTTCAGCTCAAGCCTGCAGACAGCGTTGACCGGATTCTGCTGTCCTCTCTCTGCAAGAGTGCTGGAGTAGAGAGATTTCTACCTAGGGCTAAGATGTACTCAAAGAGCAATCTCTCGGCCTGGGACTCGTGGGACTCTCTTGTGTATCTTTCAGAAGCTGCTGCGACCAACTATGAAGCTGGACCCGAGACCGCAGGTCCAGAGAACATGCAGTCATTTACAGTAAGTGTCATTTATAGCATTGCATTTGAATTTTTTATTTAATTTGAAATGTTCGATTTGCGTTTTTTTAGCCCAAAATGGGCTTGGACATGCTTGAAGGGATGTAACATCTAAATTAATATTTTTAAAGGTTTTTTAGAGCTTAGATCAGATAGAAATAACACATTAGACTTTTTACCTATTTTATAGTTTGTTGGAATTTTAAATGTGTAGTTTGTATGAAAAACTGATTTTAGAATATTTGAAAATATTCTAGATTCTAGATTATGTTTTGTATGAGTTCTTATATGTTGTATGTTATTTACAGTTATTATTGCAGTTTTCTTGTAATTCATTTTGGAGTTATTATGAATCTTCAGTGCCTCAGTATCAACCAGCTTATGAGTTTAAATTTAGACAGACCTTAAAATGTGTTTAAAAATTGTATTTTATAGTAATATTTAAATTTGCAATAAGGTACCTTACCATTAGCTAATGTATTAACTAACATGAACGAACAATGAACAATACATTTATTTCACTAGTTATTAATCTTAGTTAATAAAAATACAGTCGTTCATTATTTGTTCATGTTAATTCACAGTACATTAATTTTAACACAACTTGTGATTTTAATAACGCATTACTAAATGCTAAAATTAATATTAACTGTATTGTTCATTCCTAATTCAGGTTAACTAATATAGTTAACTAATGATAACTAATGAACCTTATTGTAAAGTGTTACCAAATTATATTGCAGTATTAATTTTTTGCAGATTTTGTTTTTATATTTTTATATTTCATTTTAATTTCAGTTTAGGTTTTAATAATTTTGTCATTTTATTTATTTATTCATTCATTTTTATTAGTGCTTTACATATTTTTATTTAGATTGTCAGTTTTACTTTCAATTTTTTTTAAGTTTAATCATTTAATATTCATATTTTGTTTTAGTTCAGCTTTATTTCAGTTGCTGATTTTTTTATAGTTTTAGTATTGTTGAGAGTAAATTGCTTTGGTTATAGTGTTGGAAACTATGATCGCACACTTATGCTAAGCTAACAACTGTACCTGCTAACGATGCTGCATGTAGTTAAAAGAGTTTTTCCGCCATCCGATGTGACTCCATCAGCTTGGGAATACAAGCCGCTCAATGGCGTGCGCTAACGTGACGGACAGTAGAAATACGTGGAGGTGTGTGGATGTGCTTTCGCATATGTGCGACACACACACATTCTCGCTCATTAAAACCCTCCCATCCACTTTAGCGAGCAACTTTTCCCAGGACTGTTCTCCGCCCGCTCTGTTCTCCTCAGACAAAGCTGGGAAACGGGAAAAGCCAACAAAGTGGCTGCAATAGGAAGCCCAATCCCGCACAGTGTTTATGATTTATCCCTGTTTGATTCCCGCTCCGCTGACACTCTTGCTGGTTCCCTGCATTTTTACGTGGAGGCCGGTCAAATACTAGGCTAATCATTCTTCCATTTCCTTCCTCTCTTCCCGTAAATCCATTTTTCAGATTTCTTACTTGACTTTCCAGGGATTTCTGATTAACTGGTTCAAACTGGAACGTCAGTGATTGCGTGATGTAAGAGATAAACAAACTATGGATTATGGTAAAGCGAATGCTTTGCTGAAATGGCTGTGTTGGTTTTACACAGATCCTGTATTTCGGAAATTTCAGCAGTGTTGTTTCATGAATCGAGGTGTTGTGCAAGGGTTGGACGTCCTCCACGTCTGTCAGCCTATGCTTGTCCAGCTTCTCATTAAACAAACATCGAACGTACTTTAATGTCTGTGGCTCATAATGAATGTTTGTGTTTACATGAAATCAAGCCTATCTGAGTGAGCTCCGTCTCACTGTGCAGAGAGAGTGAGTTCAGCCACTACTGTTGAGAGCTACTCAGGAAACATGTTGGCTTATCGAGCGCAGACATACTGCCTGGCCACTGACTGGGGGGGTGGAAGGTGGTTTCCTGTCATTCTTCTGCTCAGAGCAGTTCCCATGAGTGGGCATGCATAGCCGCACTAGAGCAACTGCGAAGGGAAGCAGCATCACCTGTGTGACTTTACTTTTATTTAAGACACTGAAGCGAGCGCCGTAGATGTAGGTGGACGTATATGCGGTGAGCGATGCATACCATCCACGGTCTGTGCCGGCTCTGCATCGAACGAAACTTGCCACAGGTTTGTCCCTCTGCTTTTTCTTGGCTTGCTTCTAGTGTTGTTGAAGAGTTATGATGTGTTCGGTCTGGGATAGTACTCATGAAATTACTCCAGTGGATTTGGATAAAAGTGTCAGCTGAAGTAGTAGTGAGAGTTCAGACCTTTCCGTTATATTATAAAGGTTGGGAATGATGAGAGTAAACAGATTGGTATTGCCGTGCGTAATGGAAAGGCTCAAGCATGAGACGCATCTCTCGCTCCCCAGGGATGGATGAATTTATCAATAAGGGTTTAGTCAATATAAGGCAGAAATATTAGAAGTAAAAGTGGGGATGGGGTCAAGGAGGGTTGCCGGATGGCTGGTTACATGAGTGAGGTAAGCGGACGCTTATATATCCTTGTGCTGTGATTGACAGGACTAGATGAATAGGGTGACCAGATGGGGTGAAGGGTGTGATTTTATCTGAGGTTCTCATCCTGGCTTGTTTGTAATGATAGGAATAACAATTGTTACAAAAGATTGAAGATATGTAGTTTATTTCATTAAAACACGAGAAAGTGTCTTATAGTTTAGTTGGTGCATTACACTACTGTTAAATGTGTTTTAGCGTTTTTCTTAGCCACCTTCAACCTCTTTTTATTTAGCTTTACATTTGAATGAACCAAATGCAAAGAACATAAATAACATTACAAACGTGTTTGTAAATGATGACATTTACATGTAAGTTTAATTTAATTTTAATACATTCTAATATAATATAATATAATGTTAAAATACATTTTTTTTAAATAAATAATAATCTTTAAATTTACATGTACATTTAATTTTTTTTTTATAGTTTTATTTTCAAATGTAATGTGAAGCAAAACATATGTTGTATAAACAAACATTACAAACATTTTTCTTCAATAACAAGAGGAAGACAGAAACAAAGAAAGACAAACAAACAAACAAACAAACAAAAATTAATTCCTTTCAGTTATTTTGCAACAAGAGAAGGTAAATGCTCCAAAAAGAGCCCCAGATTTTTTCAAAAGATTTTGGTGATTTGAAAAGGATTTTCTCAGGGGTGCAATATGAAAGGAGTTCGTTGATCCAATGTTTTTTAGATGGAGAATGAGTCGACTTCCAATTCACTAATATACATTTTTTCCCAGCTGTACCAGATGTACATTTAATTTTAATAAAAATGACCATACATTAAAATAATAGTATAATCTAAAAATGTTTTTAAATAAATAATATTGAATGTATCTGTAAATGTGCATGTATATTAATCAATTTTATCAAAAATGACCATACATTAAATTTATAAAGACATTAACTCATCATAAAACCATAAACAATTAAAACAATATATAATATCATATAATATAATTAGGGCTGGCAAACGATTAATCGTGATTATTAGCATACAAAATAAAAGTTTGAGTTTGCCTAATATGTTTGCCTAATGTGTTTTTAATATATTATGTATATATAACTACAACCACATTCATGTATATATATATATAAGAAATATTTACAAGTATATGTATTTCTTATCATTTTTATAGAATTTATATTATATATAAATACAAATATTTTTTACAGAAATAACATATTTTTCTTAAATATCTACATGAATGTGCTTGTATTTATATATACATAATAATTACACACAGTACACACACACATATATTAGGCAAACTCAAACTTTTTTTTTGTATTCGATTAATTACGATTAATCGTTTGATCCAACCGTAAATATAATATAAAAACCGTGATTTAAAAAAAAAAGAAAATGAAATGTAACAAAAATTATCATACATTAGAACAATAAATACATTAAATCATCGTAAAACCATAAAGAAATTAAAACAATATAGAATAGAATAGAATAGAATAGAATATATAAAAATCATGTTTCTTTGGAAAAATAAATAATAATAATAAATAATAAAGTAAATAATAATAAATGTACCTGTAAATGTACATGTATGTTCATCATTGTTAACAAAAATGATCATACATTATACAAATAAATACACACATCATCAAATACAAATCATCATAAAACCATAAAAAATTAAAACAATAGAATAATATAATGTAATATAATAAATAAACAAAATTATCATAAAACCATCACAAATTGAAACAATAGAATAGAATCGAATAGAATAGAATAGAATAGAATAGAATAGAATAGAATAGAATAGAATAGAATAGAATAGAATAGAATAGCCATATGGCAAATCAATTAACTAGATTTTTATTCTTTTAAATTAAAAGAATAAATTAACTAATTATTAGATTTTTTGAAGACCTAATGAAGGTGAAATTATAAGCAAATCAGTTTGCATGGACGAAGAAACACCTTTCCTTATTTGGAACCACAAACAATCCCAAACTTGGTAGCTAGAACATTGAAAATACTTAGTCGGCCAAAATTTTTTGTGAATTGTTGGGAAACTGGGACAACACCTCATGAAATCAGGTCGTCTACTCCCTCTCTTCAACTTATATTAGAATATTTCTTCTCTGGATTATGGCATAATGTATGAGTGTTGTCATAACAAGAGCTAATCCACATTCAGAAACGCTATTTCTTCGACTACACTGATCACACAGGTGAGTGTCAGTGTTTGAACTCAAACAACAAACAGGAGCGGTGGAAAATGGAAACTCGACGGTTTGATGTGGATAATTATTTCATCACAGCAATTAATGGAGCTTGTAACGAGGGCGACCACGTCGACCCAGAGGAGAAAAGAGGAATGGCAGTGAAAGTCCTAAAGCTGTCATCACTTTTTCTCTTTTTATTCTCTCTCCCTCCCCAAACAAGGCTCTTTGTTGTTGTGCGGTCAATGTCACGTTAAATGTGAGACGCCCCCCCTCCCCTTCAACATTTCCTATTTAGTTTGGCTCCAGCTTCTGTTGACATTTTGAACTTCTACTGTCCAAATATTCTGTCTCTGCTGTTTGTCAGTGCCATGGCAGTTTTCTCCCCCCGTCATTTCCTTCTCTTGCCAGGGAAAAAGAAAGCCCCCTGATCACCCAGCAACCCTGACTAATTTCTCAGCTTGTAGTTTTTAATATCCCTGACTCTTCGGTGCTGTGGCATTTCAGTCTTCGTGCTGCTGGGGTACAGTGGAGCTCTGGGGGGGATGTTTGTTTCTGGCGCACACACACACACACAGACACACTCTCTGACCCGGTTACTGTGAGGCCTTACACTGTACTCCTACTGTGAAAGGTCCATCTTCCTGAATGTTCCTGAGGTCACTTTCATTTCAGTCCGTTCAAAAGATATATTACTTAAAGTATTTTTTAAAGAATCCTATAATGTTGATGTTCATTGAATGTAATTTGATTTTATTAGGAGTGAACCCCAATTTTTATTGTTTATTCTTTTTGATAAGATTTTTAAAATGTTTTCAAAGAAGTCTCTTATGCTCAAAAATACTGCATTTGTTTGATACAGTAAAAACTGTAATATTGTGAAATATATAATATTGTGTCTTTTTTACAATTTGATATATTTTAATATATTTAAAAATTTAATTTATTCCTTTGATGGCAAAGCTGAATTTAAGGAAACATTTTTTTCATGGTTTTTTGATTAATATAATTGTTTTAGCAGAATTCCTTTTAGAAATTATAAATGTCTTTATTGTCACTTTTGAAAAATGTAATGCATCCTTGCTGAATAAAAATATTGATTTCTGTAAAATTATGAAAAGATTTGTAACCACACATTTTTGAATGATAGTGTAAACGATTGTGATCTTTCACAGGTGACCATTTTGAGAGGAAAAGATGGTTTTGGCTTTACCATCTGCTCTGACTCCCCAGTACGGGTCCAGGCTGTTGATCCAGGTAATTTCAATCAGAAAATTTCATTTTTCATGTTGTCCTCATAATTTCACTCAAGTTATTATACAATTGTACCTAGAGTAAGAAGTTGCTAATTCATAGCACAGGAGACTATGGGTTTCTTAGTTATGTTTCATTTGGATAACAACTTGATGATGTTTACATGATGTTATAGTATTATTCCAATGTATTCATATACCATAGTGTTGCCACACTCCTTAAGTTTGTACCTTAAAGGAGAAGTCCACTTCCAGAACAACAATTCACAAATAATTTACTCACCCCCTTGTCATCCAAGATGTTCATGTCTTTTTGTCTTCAGCTGTGAATAACTTATGGTTTCTGAGGAAAGCATTTCAGGATTTTTCTCCATATAATGGACTTCATTGGTGCCCTGATTTTGAACTTCCAAAATGTAGTTTAAATGCAGCTTCAAAGGGC